>NW_019104505.1:1003358-1022359 GCF_001995035.1 Momordica charantia
CTTAGGTTAAATTGCAATTATAGTCTATGTTTTAAGTTTAAATTATAAATCCAACATGGATAATCTTTCTAGTTAGTAAAACGTGCACCTACACGTTTGTAAGACAACCCTCAATTGTGCAACCACACAACTATCTAACTCACTCCAAGCTATTGCCGTCAATTTCTTTTTCCACTTCTTTCGTCTTTTATTCTCACGGATAGAAGAGGCATGGAAAATACCCCAAACACATGTATTAATATTAGGTCAACCTAATGAAAACAAGGACAAGCTATTGTGCTTTAGTTGACTTTTTGGCCCAAAAACATGTACAGTACTTTTGATTTATGTATTTGAGTTTTGGCTCCATAATTACCCAACATGATTTAATATATTATATTCGGGTTGGTTCGGGTTGAACCAACCTCAATTTTACCTAACTCGATAATCAAATAAAAAATTTGGTTCTCTAAAAAGTAATCCAACCCAAATCGAAAAATTGTTAACCCAACACAACCCTTACGGTTTGGGTTGGGTTATTGTTCGTTTTTTTCCTTTTTTGTTTTGGCTTGTTGGATTATTTGAACACCCCTCATTTTAAGCATATACGTCAAAATCAAAATCTCAAACTTAATTCAGAACTACGACGCTCAAAACCAACACACCAAAGTCACAATCATAATATCACATATAAGTCAAAATCAAATCTTCATCAAGAATTCCAAACTAAAGTCACAATCAATCCTCGTCCCTCCCTAACCTCAAACATTTTACGCGTACGATGAAGCATTACGTCGGAGTCAAGATTCCAAATTGTTAAAAAAAAAAAAAGAAGCTAACTTCAAGATATACTTTACTAAGTGATGGACTTCCTTGGTCCAATAAGTCTCTCGAGAGTTTCATTTATTCGGCTAAATTTTCTTTCATACACTTGGCGTTGAATCTTGACACTCTAATAATTCGTGCTTTCTTGTCATATGCTCGTTCGATCTTCTGTTAATCTCTAAACGTCTACTCTTCAGTGAAGCCTCTATCTTTGCAAAGCAAGGCTCTAATGTTTGAACATATATATATAATGGGGAGTACTGTGTTGATTCTTGACTCTATGTTGGTTCTGGTCCTTAATTATCTTATTCCTTTCATGTATAGGATGATATTTTTCCTAAGGACCATAACCAAAATTCCTTTGTTTTGTGTGCCTTCATCTCCTATATGTTTTAAGATCGCATTCTCCTATCTTTCACTCCATGAGTTTCCGATTTAACATATATATTTCTCTACACACATGACACAACAAATATGTTAGTTACAAATCTTAAGTTTCATTACCACCTATTAATACATTAAACGAATACTTACATTGAATAAATATATTTTTCAAAAATGTGTTTATATTATGTTCTTTTTTTTTTTTTACTTTTCAAAATTCAGCTCAAACACTATAACTCCATGATACTTATGAAAAAAAATCCACGCTTGAGCTAATTTTCAAAAGGAGAGAGCTGAATATATAGGTCGATTTCAAACATAAAAATGTATATTTGACCGTGCATAATAAGGGTATATTTATAGGGATCGTAGATGAGATACTCCTGACAGTTGTAAACTTCATTTGAGTTAACTCCTGAATATGTGCAGGAGTGTTTCAGTCCTTAACTTGGGTTAGACGAGCTGGCAGGTCTCCCTACCTCGTCTCTGGATCTAAGTGAAAGACACTGAGCTTTTGGAGGTCAGCATCTTGAGGTATCCACGTGACACATCATGATTTTTCTCCTATAGTTTATTTCGTTCATTTTTTATTTTTTAAATATATCGTAATTCAAATTAACAAATCACTTTTTTACACTAATTAACAAATCACTATAACTGTAAACAAATCGAAATAAATTGTATAAATTTTAAAAAAAATAGTAATAGTAATAAATTTTGTCAATTTCAAATTAAAACGTAAAATTTTGCATGTAACATCTAATATATTGGCAACTTTTCTCTTCTTCTTTTTTATTTTTATTTTTTTTATTTTCCATAGTTACAAAGATAACTACAATTACCCAATAATTTAATATATTGATTAACTTTAATTTAATGCCTTTGGTCAATAACATGATCCAATAATTAATAAAGAAATATTATCAAATAATATAAATGAAATATTTAAGTGTTATTTAACACATTGAACTAAATTAATAATTTAGAATTTCATTAACAATCCATGTCAATTGGTGCATACCATCTTTAAAATCTAGTACACATTTCAATTTCTTACCTATACACGTAAAATTAATATATAATTTTTTTAGAAAGATATAATTAAAATTAAAATATATTAATTATTAGAATGCACTGTTTTTCTTTTCTTTATAATATATGATCTTAAACACATGCATATATAGTTGCAACATATACTTAAATATATTTTGTAGCTTAATTGATCAGACCATTGAAAATTACATAAAATAATATATAGCCGATTATAGATTTTTGTTTGGACAAAATCGATTATAGTTTATAGTATGTACTTTTCAAAAAAAAAAAATCTAATTTAAAAAATTATAGACGACGCAACTTAATAGATATAAACGATAAGGAAAATGACGGAAACTCGACACGTGTAAATAACAAACAAAATCATGGTGATTATTTATGCAATTTATTTTTTCATTTTGACTTTAAATTACAAGGATATATAGGATTGAATTTTGTTATAAATAAATAAATGTCATAACAACAAAAAGCATCCTATTACTCCGTGGACTTTTATTGTACTAATTAATTTTTTATTTTTATTTAGTCATTATTAAGCATATTGATCATAAAGATGTAATATTGTAATGAGTATTAATATTAACACGACACTTAATTTGAGATTTAATTACGCCACTCCCACTTATTGGGGCTTTTAATTAATCCAAAATTTTGTTCAATAAGTATGAACTTCTGGATGTGTTTTGTATTAGAAAAATGAAATGTATAAGATAATTATGAAGTGAGAGCTTATTTTTTAAAATATGTGGTTAATAAGCACTCTAATCACGTTTTGCAAATCGTACTAGATGGTGACGGAATGGAGGCAAGACAATTAAATACACATGTGTTAATTAATTTTGTTGGAGAATTTAGTTTATAAATTAAATAATGGCTATGTATTGTTATGTTAGATTTTTTAGCTAAGTCATCACCCGCAAAGACTCTACCATACTTGCCAACCATCTATGAAACATGATTAAATTGAACAATCGATCAAGTCGATTTTAGTGATCCTACTATTATGAAAATAGGTTGGATGTTCAATCGATAAATTATTCAATGGAATTTTCTCGTAACAATTCTATGAATTGGTTTACTTTATTGAGTATGTTTGATTTGTTTTTCTCTTTTTTCTAGAATCTTACTTAAAGATGTCTTTGTTCGCATTAACTCAAATTTGGTTTTCAAAGTAGAATTTGTTGCATTTTAAAACTCCGTGGAAAACCCATCAAGATCAATAACGAACCAATTTTGAAGCATAATAATTATTTTTAATCTTTCCATGAAAAACTAGCTAGTGAACGTATTACATTTTTTTTTTTTGTGGCAAGTATCATATTTATTGATAATCAAGGATGGTAAATAAAACAATAGATTAAGCTAATGTTTTACCAATTCGTAATGGTTAACCAGTTTTAATAAATATTTAATGAATAGTTTCTTCATCTTTAAGTAAAGTTAGATTTTAATAAATATTTAATGAATAGATTATCGGTCTATTTTTTATTGACCACCGTTATTTTTAAAAAATGAACCCAAAAAAACCTTTTTAAGACTCATATTGCAATATGTTATATTAAAAAAAAAACAATTGAAATAATAATTATAAAGTGACGTTAATAATGTACTTCTCATTTGCTTTCCTTGGCACATAAAAACTATTTCTTTTCCTATTTTCAAATTTTTATGATGGTCTATTTAATCATCTTGCTAATATGAACTATGATAAAAATATCTACCTCGTTTTGTCTGAGGTAATAGACTCAAGTTTTCACACACCACCTTCTTTCTACTAAAAAAGGCATTATTTACATGTAGAATATATAATAAATATAAACATAGTTGAAAATAACATGTATTATTTATTTTTAAAAACGTTTTTAAGTAAAATTTTTATTCTTTTTATTTTGTTCATAGTAAATAACAACCAAATGCATTCTAAATTTATTTATGCATGTTTTTCTTAAAATACTTATTTTGTTTTAGCCTCCAAATTTTTAAATGATCTTTTTTAGTCTTTAAATTTTAGTTTAAAGATGAAATTATTTTAGTGCATCTAGTTATCTTTTACATTAATCATGAAATAAGAACCAAAATCTATTTTGAAACCTAAAACTCTTAAGATCCTGTTTGACTATTTTGTATTTATTTTATATTTTTGAAAATTAAGATTATAAATGTGTGTTACTTTATTTTGTTATATATGTGTTGATTTCTATTTTTATAGTACTCAATTTATAATTTATTTTGTTATCTTGAAAACATATTCAAAATCCAGACCAAGTTTAAAAAAAAGAAAAAAAGTTTTTGTTTTTAAAATTCGGTTAAAAAGTTAAATGTATTTTTAAAAGTGAAATGTACCAAAAAGAAATTGTGGGAAAAAGAACATAATGTAATAAAATAAAAATAAGAAATGAAATAATTATCAAATAAAAATTTAAATTATCGTTGAGATACTCATAAATGAATTAAATTTATTCAATCTATCGATTTAAACTTTGACTTGGGTGATTATTTATTCATCGTTAAGAATTATGATATGCTTCCAATACACTTATTTCCATAGATATTTATTGATTAAGCAAATGAATAGACCATTTATCCATGTCATTTGTTGTTAAATAATTTATTAACAAATGAACATCAAAATTAAAATTTTATTTCACACAAATTCATGCATTACATTACAAAAATTTACGCCAGTATAATTATAGTAGTAAAAACATATAATTCCTCGAGGTTCAAATTCCTACCCTCCCAAATTTGTCCTAGAAAAAATAATAATTTTTTTTGCAAAGGAAAAAATAATAATTAACCCGTATTTACTTAACTTCCAAGTATAATATTTTGAACAAAAAAAGACAAAAACAAACAGAAAAACGGATGACGTGTTGATGACACAGGCCCTTAATATTTGGAAAAACAACGATACGAATTATTGGTAGTTATATAAAATAATAATTGAACAGTTCTGGACTGTTGACTTGGAAATTGTCAACACGTATTTGGCCATTAACAAGGTTCAAACTCTTCAAAGTGCATGAACTCAATAGATTTTCTTTTCCTCAGTAATTGTTATATATGAATGAAATTTTCAGACCAAATAAATCATGGCCTAAATGTTTTAATATATACTTGTACTACCTCAAAAGGGAAAAAAAAAATTACACATGAATTTTTTAATCCTCTCTTACTAGATATTAATTTTCAACGTTTAATTTATAAAAAAATATTGATCTTGAGTAAATTTATATACGACCAAGTATTAGAAGGTTCTTAATTTATAATTTAATCATCTTACTAAATCAAATCTATCCAAAAATTTTTTTAACCTACTATATATATATATAATGATTTTTTTTCTAGTAAATTGATTGAAATGATTACCACATAATTTATTTGTGATTCAAAGATTGTAATTTCAAACTAATTGTTTAACTATGTCGATGCATTCATACACACATGTATATAAATTTTAAGATCAAAATTGTATTATTTTAACCATAGGTCGGTTAGCGATCTTAGAGGTGTACAAAATCGAGGTGAATTGATAGTCCAAATTAAATCAACAAAAAGAAAAATGGTATGGTTATTTGTTTTTATATTACATATTGGCGTTCAGTTTAATTTAGTTTAACTTTGGTTATTTGATTGGCTAACAAGTTTTGATTGAATCATTTTAGTTCAAATATTCTTTTTAAACCGATCTTGGCTTTTTTATTTGCTTAATCTCTTTAATCACTCTTCTCAATTAAACTTCCGGCAATTAATATATAATTAATTTAATTTGAACCAACCCATCATAACTAATTTAGTATAATTTTAGAACTGAAATTTTTATAGGCTCCATTTTTCACACTAAAAAAATTGTGTCAAAACGCGAAAAACTGGGGATGTAAATTAAAATAGAATAAATTGACTGAAGTTTTGTTATTTGCATTTTAAGACTGCTTCAACTGAAGTTTGTTTTTGTTGGTAAGGTTATTGTAAGTTAGTTTGGTCCATTTTCTTATCTTTTTATTTTGTTTTTCCACCTTAGAAAGTCAAGTCAATTTAAGTTATTCCAAATTTTAGTATTTGTTTTTAAAAATCGAGTTAGCAAGTAGTTTTTTAAACAAATGATATAGTTTCCCACTAATTCTAGTTCAATTTGCCGATGTTCATATGGATTAAAGTTTATGTTCAAATTTTAAATCTTAATCATCTTGGTAAAAAAGAAAAAATGTTGTACAATTTTGTAAACGATAAAATTCTAAGGAAATATGTTTAGAGAGATACAAGAAAATTATATTAGAGAAATTTCTCACTCCATAACATAGATTTAATATGTATTTTGAAAAATATCCCAACTTTTCATTTATTTTAAATACAACATAAATTTGACTGGTCTGATAAGGATCCCACACTCATAAAATAAGAGAAGTTTATAATAGACATGAGCTACTTCTCTCATTACTAATTGGTTTTGAGACAGAATTCAATGAATATTAATATGATAATTCGATAGAGATTGAAAATATCCCCATATTTGTTGTAAAAAAATAAATAAATAAATAACTTTTGTTTGAAATATATGTTATCTTTATAAAATTTTAAACTTCCTACCTTGTATTCGAGAATACATATTTACTTTATGTTATGTAATTTCCTCTTTATAGTGTGAACTATCAAATAAATTTCATTCAACCTAAGAAAAAAGTTTGCTCTTAACCCATTCAACCTACCTTAAAAGGATTGGGCAATTAAAAGGCAAGGGCACTTTGGTCACAATGCTAGAAAGAGGGAAAAAATGAAAAATACGCGTCTGCAATCTCCTTAAACCATAGTTTTTAATTTTCCTCAAATGATATAAAACTACGTAGCCACATTATTTTAGAGCATAAAATAATTTATTATAAAAGAATCCTTATTATATTGGGCGTTGCATGTATACTGTATAGCACTCTTTGATACGGGAGAGCATGTACTAAGCAAGAGACATTTATGTAAATAACATCGAGTAATTATGTATTTTTCACGTATATAACAAAAATTTTCTAATTTTTCTAATTATTTTACTTAGTTTATTCCTCAGATTTACCCTTTGAAATAGATCCACGACCCTTTCAAATTACCGACATAGGGGCATGTACAAAGTAATTTCTGCGTTCATTTGTTATATTTAAGTTGGGAGTTGCAATATTATAAACCGCGCTTGCTTTTACTTCAAATATCATATAGCAATCAAATTTATGATTCGTCATGGAAATTTCCCATTTTCTAGATATTTTTTTGGACTAGAAACATAATCCCCTTCCCAACAGCTTGCCTTTCTTTTTCTTTTTTTTAATAACACTGACCAAATCTGATTCTTAATCTTAACTAAGATTTGACAATTCAAAGTAGGGCCCTCAAATGTTAATTAACTTACCTCCATGTGGCTTCCTGTATTGCTGGAGAACTATATAAACCCCACATCCATCAACTCCAAATTCATCACTCAAATCTTCATTTTCATTTCTTCACTAATTCAGCAGTTCCCCAAATTGTTATCATTATCATGGCGGCTGCTGTTGATCATAAAACCCCCGGTTTCGGCGACCTGGAACCGGCCTCCAATGCCAAATTTCCGGTTCCACGCTGCAACTCTTTCCGGTCCGCTAGTTTCAAATTAAAGCGTCCGGCTGAAAAAAGTCTCACCATTGACGACGAAGATTCGTCCTTTGATGGTGATCAGGATCAGAATAGTTACTACCGGGATTTGATCCGGAAGGGTAAGGATGAAATCGAGCCGTCGATTCTCGACCCGAGGGACGAGGGCACGGCGGACAGTGGCATCATGAGAAACCCTTCCATGATCCGCCTCACCGGAAAACACCCTTTCAACTCCGAGCCGCCGCTGGACCATCTGATGCGCCACGGCTTCATCACGCCAGCCCCACTTCACTACGTCCGCAACCACGGTCCCGTCCCCAAAACCGATTGGGCTAGCTGGACGATCGATGTCACTGGTCTTGTCCAAACTCCAACATCCTTCACTCTTGACCAACTCATCACTGGATTCAGGTTATTAAAAAATTTTGACCTTTTTTTCTTAATTTTTAATAAAGAAAAATAAATTTCAATAGTTAAAATTCATAAATTCAAATATGATAAAACAATAATCTTTTTATTTATATTCCAGAACAAATTTGAAATAGAAAAAGAAACTTATTTAAAAGGAAGAACAAGAAACATATATTTTATTGCAAAATGCTTAGATTTGTTAATAAAATTGGAAATATCAAGCCTTAAATTTCTATAAAATGTAAGAATTAATAAAAAAAAATGTTTAGATGTTTATCAATCCATACCGATTGAAACTCATAGGAGGTACTAAACGATTAGCATTTCATTATTGTTCAAAATATTAATTTATTTAATATTTGTGGTAACTTCTTACAATTTCATTTTAACTTTATTAATTTTTGATATATTTAGTTACTTATTCATAATCTTAATACAGGTCTGTGGAATTTCCGGTTACTATAATGTGCTCCGGAAACCGGCGGAAGGAGCAAAACATGATGAAACAAACCATAGGTTTCCACTGGGGAGCCGCCGTGACATCCACGTCACTGTGGCGGGGCGTGCCATTACGCGAAGTGCTGAAACGGTGCGGCATCTTCAGCCGTCAAAGAGGAGCGCTATACGTATGGATGGAAGGCGGCGACGACCTCCCCGGCGGCGGCGGCTGCAGCTACGGAACCAGCATCAGGAGAGAAATGGCAATGGACCCATCAAGAGATATCATAATAGCCTACAAGCAAAACGGCGAGGATCTGCCGCCGGACCATGGGTTCCCGGTGAGAATGATCGTGCCGGGATTCACCGGCGGCCGCATGGTCAAGTGGCTCAAGCGAATCATAGTCACCAATAGAGAATCCGACAACTATTATCATTTTATGGACAATCGTGTCCTTCCCTCGCACGTACTGGATTCCGAGCTGGCCAACGCTGAGGGTAATAAATTTAAAATTAATCAAGAGAAATTTAATTTATCGGATTGTTTTTTTTTTTTTTTATTAATCATGTTATATATTTTGATTTTAGGTTGGTGGTACAAACCGGAATATGTAATCTACGAGATGAACATAAACTCCGTCATAACGACGCCGTCACACGACGAGACGCTGACTATCAACGCACAAGCGACGCAAACGACGTACACGTTGAGGGGCTACGCATTTTCCGGTGAGCCCTAATTAGTTTTAATTTCCACGTATTATGTTCTGTTATTTCCACGTGAGATTAAAGAAACTAACTTTAATTTAATTTCAAATATTTGGTAAAGGTGGGGGGAAGAAAGTGACACGTGTGCAGGTGACGTTGGATGGTGGGGAGACGTGGCGAATGTGTAATTTGGAATATCACGAGAAGCCGAACAAATATGGGAAATATTGGTGCTGGATTTTCTGGTCTGTGGAGGTTGAAATTGTGGACCTGTTTAGAGCCAAGGAGATCGCCGTCCGGGCTTGGGATGAGACCAACAACACCCAGCCCGAAAACCTCAATTGGAATCTCATGGTACGTTTGTTAATATTCTAAAAATAATAAAAGTCTTAAAATTATTTAAAAATTAACTCGTTATCAAGCAATCCAACAAAATCTATGGTTTGTGGAGATTAAATAATTTAATACGACCAAAATGATATATTATCGGTCTCTTTCCTTCAACTATATATTATCATTAATTAGTCAATATATATTTTTATTTCCTCCTAGCTTGTTGCTTGACTTTCGTATTTATTGATTAATAAAATGACATGTTAAAATTCAACCAATTAATTAGCTTAGCTTAATATGTAATTAAATTTGCATGCAGGGCATGATGAACAACTCTTGGTATCGAATAAAAATAAACATATGCAAGCCGCAGAAGGGAGAGATCGGAATAGTGTTCCGCCACCCAACTCTGGCCGGAAACCAGTCCGGAGGCTGGAAGGAAAAGGAAAAGGAAAAGAATCAGACGGATGCAGCGCCCGGACCCACGAAGAACACAATCCCCTCCTCCAAGACTTTCTCCATGTCGGAGGTGAAAACCCACAACTCGCCCGAATCCGCATGGATCGTCGTCCACGGCCACGTGTACGACTGCACTCCCTTCCTGAAAGACCACCCGGGCGGCGCCGACAGCATTCTGATCAACGCCGGCACCGACTGCACCGAGGAATTCGACGCCATCCACTCCGACAAAGCCAAAAACATGCTCGAAGACTACAGAATCGGCGATTTATTGATCGAAAACAACTCCTCCCCATCTCCCATCAAAGAATTGACGTCAGCGCAGACACCATCTCGACACGTGGCACTGGTCCCACGAGAAAAAATCCCGGTCAAATTGGTATCCAAGACTTCGATCTCCCACAACACGAGGGTTTTCAGATTCGCGCTGCCGTGTGAAGATCAAATTCTGGGACTACCCGTCGGAAAGCACATATTTTTGTGCGCCACCGTGGACGGGAAGCTGTGTATGAGGGCGTACACGCCGTCGAGCGCCGTCGACCAAGTGGGTTATTTTGACCTGGTCGTCAAAGTCTACTTCAAGAACGTGCATCCAAATTTCCCCAACGGGGGCCTTATGTCGCAGTACCTGGACTCGCTCCCTCTGGGCTCGGTGGTGGACGTGAAGGGCCCATTGGGCCATATCGAGTACATGGGCCGGGGCAACTTCATGGTTCACGGGAAGCCCACGTTCGCAAAGAAACTCGCCATGGTCGCCGGCGGGACTGGGATAACGCCCATTTACCAGGTCAAAACACTCTCTTAAACCCTCCTCCACCAAATAACCTTCAAAAACCTCTCTAGAAAATTTAAAATATTTATTAAACATGGATAAATCTAACAGTTTTCTCGTACCATCAGGTGGTGCAGGCGATTTTAAAAGATCCTGAAGACGAGACGGAGATGTTTGTGGTGTACGCGAATCGGACGGAGGAGGATATTTTGCTGAGGGAAGAGCTGGATGCGTGGGCTGAGAAGCATGAGAAGCTGAAAATTTGGCACGTGGTGAAGGAGGGTGGCGGAGAAGGGTGGCCGTACAGCGTGGGGTACATTACAGAGGGTATTCTGAGAGAGCATATTCCGGCGGCGTCGCCGGACACTTTGGCTTTGGTTTGCGGGCCGCCGCCGATGATTGAGTTGACGGTGAAGCCGATATTGAAGAATTTGGAATATGATACGGAGAGTTCGTTGCTGGTGTTTTGATTTTAAATTTATTTATTTTGTTTACGAATATATAGAAGGGTTAATAAAGTGGGTCATGTCAGTGTAATAAATTCAATTCTTAAATCTCAAGGTCTTTATTCGTTTGTAATATGTTATTTGAGATTATTAATAAAAAACCGACTTTGATAAAAATCTATTTTATATTTGTTTTTTTTTTCCCGCTCACGTGATTTTGATGAGAGATATATATTAATTATTGTTAATGTTGACATCTCTTTTATATTTTGAATCATAGTTGGTATTGAATGAAATCGTAAGTATATGAATCGTAGGTAAATTATCATTCTACAAGAAATAACAAATTACTCATTACTAATTTTTTATTTGATTTTATCTGAACATCAAGAAATTAAATGATTAAGATGAAATGAACTCAACTATCTAAACTGCTCAAAGAACTACAATTAACGAGAAAATGATGAACTCAATTGATATAGAAACTCTAGAACAATGACTTCAGCATTATTGTCTTCTCATCTCCCTTCAAATAATAACCAAAATTCTTATATTCCTAGGTTGTTGGCAAGGTCTATCTTACAGGCTCAATATAATTTCCCAAGCAATAATCAGTTTTTTTTATTTAAAAATTATCTATATATCTTTGGATTTTTTTCTCTTTTTATTTTTATTTTGCTGATGTTGCTTGGAAAGTCTTCAAAATAGACTCTAAAAACTAATCTTCATTCACCTATAAAATAAATGGAAAATAAAAATTAACATCAACAATGTTAAAGATCAAAGCAACCTAAACCAGGCATAATAGGTGCGTAAAAATTTACTTATTCGCTGCTAATTTTTGGTAAAGAGAGATATTAATGTTTTATAATGACTTTGGAAGAAATTTGATTTTCCTCAATTTTACTATGAGTAAGTGCAAATCGGCATATGTCTCTGACCAACAGGTCATGAGTTTGAATCCACTCATCCTACTTGTAGTATTAAAACAAATGTGCAGTAATATATATAAATCACTGTATTGTAAATAAAGAGAAATAACTAAATATACGATTATAACGAATAGAATGACAAACTAACAAATATAGCTCACATGATCACTCCATTTACACCGCTCTATTAATGAGCAATGAGTATGGGTACTACCTAGTCAAATACTCTCTCATGTTGAAATTAAAATAAGAACTTTATGTAAAATAATAGATGTATAGCTTAGGAGGATTTTGGCTATCTCAATGGATAAGTACCATGAGATGTGTGTCAAAAATAAAATAACTTACTTGGTGGCACAAGAAATCTTCAAGGACATTTTTTTAGGTTAATTGTACTATATTTAGATTAGTTGTTTCAATTTATGGGGGATGAACGATTTAGTTGGACTGAGTTGAGGCAATTGATCAAGTTATAAATTTATTCATCTCAAACAATTTTTATTAAACAATAAATTAAACCCAACCCATTTATGAAATATTTGAATTGGATTTGTCTGGATTATTCGAGTTATTTATTTAAAATGTTGTATAATAAAAATAAATAACTAATAATATCTTAAACATTTATTTATATTTTATCTAACATTGACCCAAGATTTATAAGTCAATGTTAATTAAATATGAAAAAGTACACTCCAAATTTTTTTTTAAAAAAAATTTGTTTTTGTAAGCCGTTATAGATTAAATAGTCCATAAAAAAGTATTAAATAAAATAAAATTAAAATAAATATAACTATATATAATCAATATAATCATTATGGTGAGTAACTAAATTAATAATAAATTCAAGTCGGTTGATTCAACCAAACTTTATTTTGAATGAATCTTGAACTAACCTAACTCATAAGTTTATTTGAATCCAACTCAATCAAAATAAGTTTATAACTTGACCCAAATCGTATCAATTAATTATGAAAATTGACCACATGGTAAAACAAAAAATAATAAATTTGAACATGTTGGTCACATGAGTTCTATTTCTTTCTAGAAAAGTATTTTATGCCAATTAAAATTCATTTACGTCTATAGCCCCTAAATTAACATCAAAATGGGCCGATCATTTAGCTGGTCGTTTAATTGGGTCAAGGCCGAACCTTATTTTCTGTAATTTTTGGGCCCAACACTTTAGGTGAAGTTAATTGGGCTTTTAGGTATTGTCCAGCTAAATAAAAAAGAATTGCGTAAGAATTAATAACGATAATTTAGTTCTTAATTTCGTACAAATAACTAAATCATATTTTAGGGGTTTCTAAAAATAGGTTGATTTTCCAACTTTACTCTCGACCATGTTTTCTTGGTTCGTATTTGTTCTTGTTTTCTTTGAAAATGTAGTGAATTTATAGGTATATATTATCAATGAACTTCCTAAAAGTATAAAACAAAAACAAAATGATTATGTAAAATAAAGTTGAGATGGATTTATGTCACCCCTTGATTTGAGGTAAGGGAGTTTCAATCTCAACTTCAAGGGAAGAAGTAGATGTTAATTACTATGGTTAATTAATTAATCATATAACAGTAATAAAATAAATATTTTTTTAATGTTTTAAGATATATGTCTTGTACTAAAAAGAAAAAGAAAGATATATATCTTTCTAACTTTTGAAGCACTTTTGCACCACTAAGCCACAAGATATTTATGGACCATTCTTCATGGAAAAGTCCCGTTCTCAGTGCTTTAGTTTTTTCCACAAAGAAAGCGAAAGCACTTCCAATAACTTGGTCCATTGAATATTAAATTTCTACTATTACATCCAGTCGCTCATAATTTTTAAATACCAATAAACTTCGCAGTAATTAACTAAATATTAGTTTACCTTGCTCAAATATAAAGCAATTATGATCAATTACGGTGAATATACATATATTAATTAGAACTTAATTAAGTGAGGATAATTAAATCACTAGTTATCATCTTAATAATTAAATCACTAGTTATCATCTTAATAGTCAATAGTTAAATCTCATTTCCGTAATTGTTGAATTAAAAAAAAATAGTTCAAAATATACGGTGGTCTCACTCATATCTCTCGATTACTTACCCCTCATATCTTTCCGGTCGTCAAAATAAAAAATGATATAAAGAGCAAAGAGTGTACCTTTTATTAATGCTTGTTACAAGTCATAGTGATAAATATCTTATTTATGTCAAAAAAGAAAAAAGAGACCTCTGATTCGAAGACTGTTGCAAAGGAACAGGAATTGGAAAGATGTGTCCACAGGTAAATGAACCAATGGGTTGCTCAGAAATGAAGGTTAATTTCAAGTATAGACGAAAGAAAAGATGATAAATGTGATGGAAAGTTCAATAATGGAAATAATATTTGAGATATTTTTCAAAGGTGTGGCGAGGGCCATGCATTTTTGACATAACACTTCAGTCACGTTTTGGGGAAGAAGACGACAACCAAACCTCCAAACCCTTTAATATTTTAATTATTACCCTTGATGTTGATGCCCAATTTATATAAAAATAAATAAACAAATAAATAATTTACATGGTAGGATTTGATGGACTAGATTCTGAGTATTCAATTTTTATCCATCCACCAACGTTTCTATGATATGAGATCTGAATCCATATTTGCATGTAATATTACGAAAGAAAATTTGACAAAAAAAATGTCAAAAATATTATTGATATAGATATAATATTAATATTAAAAAATTTTAACTTATTTAAAAATAATGGAATACTTATTTGTTATTTTAAATATTTGTTATGAATTTTTTTATAAATATCTAGATATTGATATTTTATAAAAAAAAATATTGATATTTCTATAAAATTAAGATCTCAGACTTAAATGATCCTTTTTTTTTCTTTGACACCAAATGATCCGTTTTATGGAATAACAAAATAAATAACAACAACGATATAATATAATAGTTAATGAAAAAGTTAAGTGGAACTTTTTTTTTCCCGAAAAAACTACTTCATTGTGAGAAAACAGACCAAAAAAAAAGGTCTAAATGAAAGAACTCCATTGTTGTTAAAGAAGGCATTGAAGGGGTTTAGGCACATTTCAAGGAAGCCAAATACACAGTTTGGCAAAGAAGGCATGCGAGGAGAACGTTTCATCTTCTTGGGTTTTGACATGCCCCACGTGGCTAAGTTGATTTATTGTTTGTTGACACTTATTAATTTATTTTGTTGTACTGCTTCAAAAAAAATGAAAGAACTCCAATTTAGAGAAAGAATGGTTGCATCATAATTACAAACGAAGAGGATTTAGACGACCAAAGAGAAGTTAAAATAGTTATATCTTCTCAAAGGTTGATCGGAGACTTTGATGGGTCTGAGAAAGTACGATGATTTCTCCTCAACTAGATATGCCAAAGAATCGAGCTCACGGCGTTGCTCCAAAGAATATATCTTGGTTTAGTGAGCGGAAAAAGTTAAGTGGAACTTGTATAAATCTCGAGTATTATATCTTCATCCTCTGCTTTTTCTTTTGTGCTCATATTATTATGCTATCACACCAATGGACCAGGATCAAGTAAAAATTGAGGGGGGAGAGGTTTTTTATGAAAGTTGAAAAGGACCAAGTATCTTAAAACTTTATAATGCATTCCTACCCAACAATAAAATAAACAATTTCTCTTTTTCACTTTTCAAAGCACTTTTTTAAAAAAAATATATAGATAAAGAAAATGAATATGATACAATTGACTATTCATATATTTTGTGGCCTTGCCCTTGTGACAAAAGGCATCTTCAACTTTATTAATATTATAAATGTGTATATTATACAACATGAATGGGCCAAGACTTTCCACCCAATGTCTTTGGAGCCATTTTCCATGTTGTGCGGATTCAGGTAGTGCAAACTACATATAGTTTGATTTTATAATTACAAACAATATTGTATTAGAAAATTCAAACAAAATGGGTGTTATTAAATTCATATAATGGTATGAAAAGTTTGTTTTTTCCCCATTTTAAAACAATAAATATTAATATATGACTGTCATTATTGTAATGTCCATTATTAGAGTCAAGCCAACAACCTAATTAGCTGCCTTCCACAAAAGTATACTTATTCGACATGGGATTAAATTTTTTTTTTATATAACAATACATGGATGAAGAGATTCTAATACTAATTAAGTGGGGACTAAAACAAAACAATTAAAACACTACGATAATTAAAATGTGTATAGAATTTAAGGAAAAAGGTAACAATTATTGGGTGGCATTTGAAATCTATGGTTGGTTTGGAAACGGTAACGTAGAATCTTTTAATATTGAAAGAGATTCCAATGCGTGTGGCGGCCAACGACTAAAATAGTTAAAAGAAATAATTGTAATAAAGAAAAAAAGAAAAAAGAAAAAGAAAAAGAAAGTAGGGTCCAAATGGTGGAAAGAAGCTAAGGCGGCGGCGGCGCGGAAGCTAAAGATGGGTTTTTTGGTTGACCTTTGAGTTCACGAAACAACGTAGGGCTCTTTGAAATTGGCCCCTGCCCCTGGGCGCGGCGACATGCACCACAGCTCTTCCTTATATTTCTACTACTAAATAATAACAATTAATAATGTTGTGTAATTACCTGTCTGTCTGTCTGTCTGTAATTTTCTCTTTTATTCTACTCTATTAAACTTCCCTCACATGCTCTGCCCTGCCCACATTCTCCTCCTCCATCCCCATTTATTCATCTCTATCTTCGTCTCGGGAATCTAACCCGATCGTTGTATAATAGATCTAATAATATTTAGATATTTATTGATTACTACTCATTTCTGTTGAGATCACCGATAAAAATTTAACATCTTTTCTTATGGGTTTAAATTCGGTAAGACACTTCGACAAATTTCCAAATATCACGAGGATTTTACTGTGGGCCAAGTCTGAACTATCGAGAGATAGGTAAAACCTGCATATTTCAAAAGATGGGCGGTCAAGCTCGCGTATTTTCATCGGGCAAAATTGACCCGACAGAATATGTATTGTACTGACATTCGGCGGTAGTACGATCTTGCATGTCAGAGTATTCTTAGAACTTGACTAATAACCTCTTTGGCCGATGGTATGATCCCGAATTTCTTGAAACACATTATCACAAATTGCTCCCCTATAAAAGGAGGAGTCAAAACATTCTCAAAGATATGCGATACTTTAGACCATACACTTTTACCTATACACTTTTACCTCTCCTCTTAGCTCTTCAAAACTAAGTTATAATTTAATCTTTGGAGTGCATATTTAGTAAACCAGTACCATACGGGTTTTGAGACCGATATTGCGGGTTACGCGTACATGGAGAATACTACCACATCATCATCTATTGCCCAAACAAACTACCACGCCATTGTCTACTGGTCGTTAAGTATATTGATTTTGTATCTTTTGTGTATTGTAAAATGGGTCCTAGCATACTGAATTTTGGCACCAACAACTTTAATTTGGGCTGAGCAACAAAAATTTAACATCTTTAAAAAAATAAAATAAAAGAAGTCTTTCTTTTTACATTTCTCTGATGCAAAAGATGAATACTCACCATTGGACAAGCATAAGTATTTTTCATATACATATATATCTAGCTATCTATTCAACTTTCAACCCCATTGTGAATTATTATATACTAATATTCCAAAACAAAGTGTTTCAAAATATCTTGTTTCAAGAGAGATTTTTATTTATTTTTATTTTTTTGAAAAGATATCCAACTAATTTGTTGAAGGGTAGGTAAGAAAACATAAAAAAGAAAAGAAATAAAGTAAAAAGTACACTCTAATTAAGTGAAAGGGAAGAGCTATCCTAATTTTAAAAAAAAAAAATGTTATTTAAAGGAGCATAAAAAAGCTGCAACTTTGATAACTCCGAAAAGATGGGTGCTAGAAAACATGCATAATTCTCTTTCGCTTTCAGTTTCATCTCACACACATCCTTTTCTGTAACATGTTTTTAACTTTATATCACTTGTCCCTTCAAGTTGATCATCCCCTGCTGGACTGCACAATTTGGTTTTGGATGCGTCTTAGTTCTCTTCATTACATCCAACCTTGCCACTTTTCTACACTCATTAATGTTTGAAATTGAATAATACAATATATAGAAAAGGGAAACGACAACCCTTGTTAATTATCGTACCCTAATTATACATGAAATAAAATAAACTATTTACAACTTAATATTCACATATAATTACTTATTTTACAAAATAAATCCATCCACCGGGCACCGTCCACCGTCCATTTTCTTCCCACAGCATTGAATAAAAAAAACAAGGCAATAATTTTATTTATTTTGGTCCAATCAAAACACTAGCAAGGAGTTCTTGGTGTCGTAATTCAACTTTTCCAAATTGGGCTGCACCGCAAACTGAATCATGGGTGGCGGCCCACACACCAACGCCAGAGTATCCTCTGCCCCCGCCGGGATATGCTCTTTCAAGATACTCTCCGTGATGAACCCCGTACTGTACTCCCACCCTTCTCTACCATTCTCCACCACGTACCAAACTTTCAACCTCTCGTTTTTCTTGGCCCACGAATCCAACTCCTCCCTCAGCAAAATATCCTCCTCCGTCCTGTTCGCATACACCACAAACATCTCTGTCTCGTCCTCCGGATCCTTCAAAATC
>NW_019104505.1:1025244-1035960 GCF_001995035.1 Momordica charantia
TTTTCACCTTCACTTTGTGCCGTGTACAAAGTTTGAATTTCGGTGGGAGAAGTAGAGGGGAGAAATAGGGRCATATATAGGGAGGCGTAGCGAAGAAAAGGCAGATGGGGCCCATTGCTAAAACTTAATACATTAGCTAGTGGCCTGCCCTGGCTGAGCCTGAGAACGCAGTACAAAGGGGGAGTCGAATCTGTGGATCACGCCGCCTCAGCCACACGATGCGAAGCTTCTCCCATGCCTGGACGCAACAAAATATCCACCACACTTCTTTCTTTTTATTTTAAAATCTCGCCTACATTTTTATTTCGATTTCAATATTCACCATAAAAGTAAAAAGTAATCTTTACCTTTACCTTTACCTTTACCTTTACCTTTACCTCTATTTAACTCCTTTTGTGAGACTTAAATTATCAATTTGGTTTCGATGTAATGGTTTTCATTTCATTTCAATTTAATTATATTTGAATTTTAAATTCATCTGTATGATTTTGTTAATCCTCACAAAAATTGTAATATTGTTAACCCTAATGCAATTAATTAGTTAACATAGCTAGCAAAATAAATAACATCCACCTCATTACCATGTAAATAAACATATGTCCCTATTTAATATTGTAACAATTTCTGACATGAATAGTTTGCGAGATTGGATTATAAAATAATTCCCTTAAATTACAGGGATTTCTTTTTAGTTCAACAACATTTTTTCTTGGGAAGGAAATCATCTCATTCAAAAGGTACGTGAGAAACATACAAAATGGGACTAAAAGAAAACACTCCAATTAAGCGAAATGATCGATATGTGTCTTAACTAGTTAATCCATTCAGTTACAATAATTTCATAAATCTAATCAAGGATATAGTTGCAAATGCAACAACCTCATAGTTTAAAATTGAACTAAAATTTAGGGTTTAGAGTTTAATTGTAACAACTTTATGATTAAGGCAGAGCAACTTTTATATTTTAGGGTTTTAACATTCTTTTACAACTTTTATAGAAATTAGTTCTATCTCCTGAATAAAAGGTACGTGGTTCTCCATCTGAATTTTTTTTTTTTTTTGGGTGGGAAAAAGTAATTATGTACTTAAATACGAGGAAACAATTAAAATTTCACCTATGCGGGAAAAAATAATTAAAATGTCCAAAACTAAATATGAAAGAGAAATGGAATATTGTAATTTAGGAGGGGGGAATAGAAAGAGACGGAAGGGACCATATACGCGTGCAAAACCACACAGATATATATATTTTATATAGAGAGAGAAGGTAATTAATTTGGTAAATTAAAATTTAACTATAAAATACCTTATTTTATGCATAATTAATTTCTCAAAATATCTTCTCCGATGTCACGAGATATTTTTGCTGACGTACCAAAAAGACCATCTTATTTTCTTCCATTTCTTTTATAAGACTTCTCTCTCTTTCTCAAGGAAAAAAGTGTAAAGGCAACAATTTAAAATTTGCTAAAGATATTCTTTTTTTTTAAGTACTAGTTTTATTTTGTTATTACCGGGTACTATTTTTTTTAATTAATTATTAGAATAAAAATGCGTTTGGGTAGTTTTCTGAATCAGGGTTTCAAGCGTCAACTATTTTTTTTTTCAGTATTTTTTTTATATGATAGTAGAATTAGGTTGTCTCCCAAAAATATTTCTTTTAAAGTATTTATTTTTTAATCTCCAATTTAAACGGGGATATATTAAGTAAGCTATAATTCAACAAATTAAGGCATGGTCTCAACATTATTTCTTCATTTTGGAGCTATTTTAATTAAGGTAACCTTGTCACAAAAGGTTTTATATGGGTATAATAGTGCAAGGTGTTAGGCTAGTTCATAGAAACCTAACTAATAACATGAATTTTAGTTAATTCTAAATATTAATTCACTCAATAAGAAAGATCAATGTTACTCTAATCAAAATAGCACGAGCATTTTTCTTTTACATTAATTGTAATAGTACATGCTAATGTATATATACATTTTTGGGATAAAAAAAATTATCATCCTTACCAATGAATTAAATGTGCACTATATTAATTATTAGGGAACTAATAGTCCATAATTTATAAAAGATTTTTATTTTTACAACCATACTATTCTGTAAATTATATTTAGAAGAGTGAAATATACCGACACATAAAAATGGAAGGATCCATATTTAAGAAGCATTTGACTTGCAATTTTGTTTAGATTTATTAACCTTGAATCCACGGTGTCATAAAAACAGCATAATTGGATTGGAAAATAAATAATTAGCACGTAGTAGTACAATATAAACGCAAAACAAAAAGATGCTAGTGTTATTTTAATTAGAGTATTGAAGATCTTTCCCTTCCACTCCCTATGATCAATCATTTACAGTCGAACTAACACACCTTGTCACATGTGACAAGATTTTTACCTTAATTCAACATATAAATATCGTTGCTATAAGTTACCTTTGGCGACGAGATTAATTTCGTCGTTGAAGGCCTTATGTTGAAATTTTTTAAACGCACGGCTTTATTTGAAGATGAGGTTTAACTTCGTCGTTAAAGGTGACTTATTGTGACGAAATTATTTCGTCGCTAGAAATTTTAGAATTCGACTGTCAATAAAGTTTTCACACAGATTTTTTACCACGAAACTTATTATTCTGTCATTAGAAGTCACTTTTACCGACGAAATTAAATGTAGTCGTTAAAGGTCTATTGTAAAAGATTTTGAAACGCACGACCAATTTAGCAACAGAATCTTATATCGTCGCCCTACCTTACCTAATATATATGCATTATTTGGTTTAATTGGGAGATTGGAAAATATTTATATTGGATGGATCATTTCAAAAATACTTTAAACATTTCCACACATTTTTGGAAGACGTTACCATTAATCGATAATAAAATAAATAGTCTTTTTCTTTTTTGTCTTTTTTTGACAATATTCTTTTTGTATTTTGTTAATTTCTAGTAAAAAAATTATTGAATTTGAAACTAACTAAAACTTGACAAACTAAAATAGAACTTTTAAAATTTTATGAGTTAAATTAGGAACCAAAATTATATTTTAATCTTTTCAAGAATAATTGTTCTCAAAGCCTAACTTTATTTGGTTTAAGCTAATTTCTAAAAATAACTATAAATATCTTATTAATGCTGTAATTGGAGACCATGTACTTTTCGTTGTTGTTAGATTATTATTCTTTTAGTTTTATTTCATTATTCAAATTTGGTTTATTCGTATTCATCTCATTCAAATTGTATTTAAAGTTTATTTGACTTGAGATTTCTTAGTGAAATCTAACTTAGGATCATTAGATTAGTCTTTTACTAACGTTTTCTTAATATAAGTTTGTTATTAATAATGCATTTTTAAGTCAAAGTGCACTATTTAATAAAACTCCAAGCTGTCGTGATTATTATTCTATCCTATAACTATTTCCATATAAGAGTGTTTTTTAAACAATAAAAAGTACTATGACAGAACATCAAACTAATTTATTTTGCGTCCATCACACACTAACGTGAGTCGAGAACACAATTATACGTTTTAGTTTAAATATTATTCTTGGTCGTATATTTTCAACTTTTATTCGATCAATTTTTTTACTTTCTAAAATGTTTATTTTAGTCGGTATATTTTCAACTTTTAGTCTCTGTGCTTTTTAAGTATCTATCATAATCTTATACTTTTAAAATGTGACTGTTTCTTACTTATCTTATTTTTCTATCAAAATTTCAGCACTAACACTAACATACCACCTAAAATTCAAGTCACATAAATGTAAAAACTTAACTACAAAATACTTGAATCTAGCTAAGTAAAATAGCACCAAAATTCAATAAGAAAATTTCTAAATTCAACCAAAAAGTGTCCAATGAAAAACCAACACCCACTAGTATATTATCCATCAAAAACATCTCTTAAAAATATAAACTTAAACTAATTGATGGTATTGATTTATTATCTTAATTAAGGTTGTGATTTGATGGAATCGAAAGTTTAAGATTAAATTAATTTACTGAATCAAGTAATAAAAAAAATGATTTTCCCCAAAAGACTATCAAACTACTAATTACAAATAGGAAATAAAATTATGTTGTCAATAAGTAAAACTAAAAAGGGGGGGCAACTACAGATTCTTTTTTCTCTGGTGATGAACATTTAGAAGCATATATAAACATTAATTGGAGTGGTAAAATGATGGAAATTAATTCTCTAAATATTGAAGAGAAAATGTGTAATGTATAAGTAGGATTTTAAAAAACCACAAACAAGATGGAATTCTCATATTCTCAAAAAGGCAACTACAGATTCCTTTTTCCTTTTATTTATTTATTTATTTATTTTTATTTTTATCAACTAATTAAGGCAAGCAACTCATCTTTCCATTTTTTCCACATGAAACATGAATGGTATTGCATATATAATTTCCCATACAACTTTTCACTGTCATGGAAAATTCTACATAGTAGGAAGAATATTTTAACTTATTATATTTGTTGGGTGCATTGTATCTCATAAAATATGAATGCTTTTCTTCAGATTAACGGGATTAGACAGAGATGAATGTAAAAAGTAAAAAAATAAACAACTTTTTGACGCAGAAAATGAAATCTTTAAAAATGTCATTTCTATATTTTCAATATTTTTAAATTCTAAATTTGTTGTCAGATCAAACACCTATTAAAAAATAATAAAAATATAAAATACAATTTTCTTTTCAATAAACTTTTTATTTTCATATTTCTATATTATTTTTAAAATCACCAACCAAACGCGTTCTTAACAATCCAACGTTGTGGAAAAGATTTTAGATTTTTTTCCTATGAAATAAGGATAAAAACTACTAATCCCACATACTTAAAAATTTTGCAAACAAGTGATTATCTAATCGTGAGATAGGAGATTAAAACTGCGAGCCCCACTTTTTTTTTTCTCTTTGTGGACTTCAAAATTGAACCACACATGACACAGCAACAGTGACAAAGAAGAAAAGAAAGTGAAAATGATTGATGGGGAAGAGAATTGAATGCAACAATCCAATGGGATCCTTCTACTGTGACTTTGCTCATTTCCCACCACCACAATATTTGCAAAATCTAAACCAAAACCCTGCCTCCAACTTGTGTCCATCCATTTGATACGTATAAATCATACCCATAAAATTTATATATCGACATTTCTACTCCGAAATTGTTTATTTTTTAACTCTCCGTTAAACGATATTTTTAATCTCCGTTGTATCCGTACAATACTATAATATTATCTACTACAAAAAAAAATTAAGAGATATATATTGTTGTTAATTATATCATATACGAGGCTATAGTAATATATCTAGAATACCTGCACTTTTTATTGATGGTGGGTTCAAAGAATTCCAAAAAGTAATAAACTTTGGCTTAAAAAGTGCAGGTATAGTATCTTAGAAGATATTAACAGATCCAATAAAGTGAAGATGCAAATGGGTATATGCATGGGTGAAGGCTACAAGTTGGAGATCATGGTTTTATAATGCGCAGCAGCTCGTAAACAGTGAACAGATTATTAGACGGAACATAGCATGCAAAGAGGTACCCAACAAAGATTAGTTGCATTATGTTAATCAAAAACTTTATAATATACATAGAGCATGATTAAAAGAAAAGCAAAAGGACAAAAAAAAAAAAAAAGCAAAGAAAAATGAAATTGGAAGAGTCAAAGAGGCAAGAGAGAATTAGGGTTTTTTGGGGGTTGAGAAGCGACGGATGGGAACCCCAACAGGCAAGCCAATTTAGGGTTTGGCAATTGGCTCTGAACCACCAAACCCCAAACCCAACACCACACAACCAAAAACCAAAAATTTGGGTCCCCAAAAGATGTGGCCAATTGGAGACTGAAGGGTTACACTTCACGTATATATTTTTCCAAGTTGGCTTTTGGGTGAACTCTAAAGTCATCTCTCTCTCTCTCTAATTCTCTATTTTCTTTCTCTCTCTACGGTCAGAAAGAAAGGCTGTCAAAGTTGAAATGGGATCCATAGATTTAGGGGGACCAGAAAACTGGAGGAGCTAAAGCTAGCAGTTTGTAATTTCTGTGTAATTAAACCACAATTTTTCACCCATTTATATCAATAAATAAATACGTCCTCCTCAAAACATCTTGTCTATGAATCCTTACCACCAATACTTCCATCTTTTTCATGGATTTTTGTTTTGGTTTTACTGTTTTGTTCGGGAATTAATTGTCGTATTTATTGCATTTGTTTCTACCTAATGGAACGCGCTTAATTAAATTATTTTTGAAAATTTGACTATTGAGCAATAGTTGGAAAAAAAATTCAAAATAACACCAAAGAGAGGGAGGTGGATAGAGGAAATGTTAGATAACCCAGCCTAGTTGTTTTGTTAATTAGTTTGGTGGGGAAGAAAATGAAAACCTTTTTTCCAATGACACGTTTAAATTACTTCTAGTTAAGGCCTAGAAACTTTACTGTCACTAACTTTTTGACATATTTTAGAAAACTAACTCCCAAAGCAATATATATTATTAGTGTTTTTCCGAGAAAGAGCATGAAGGGTGAAAAAAAATTTAGAAAGTAAATTATAGATCTCACGAAATAGGATAATAAGATTGATTAGGTTAATCTTATCTAGAAATATGAATGGTAACTAATTTTGACTTAGATCTTGGGGAGGTAAATAATAACAATAAAGATAAAAGATAATTGAATTTGATTCTTATTCTGATTTTTTATTTTTGATTTTGAGTAAGTAAGTGAACAATTTTTTAAATTAAGATTTAGTTTTCGAATCTGCAAACAAACCTACCTTCCAAAGCAAGAATACAATTCTATTTTTCCATTGAATTCCTTATTTCGGTTTTTAGATTACCAATTGATCTCACAAAATAGTAAGAATAAGATTGATTAGGTAGATCTTATCTAGAATTAATGGTAAAGCTAATTTTGACTTGATGCTGGCTATATTATCAACGAGGTAAATAATAACAATAAGGATGAAAGAGAATTGAATCTGATTCTTATTCTTGATAAGTAAACAGGACCTCAGTTCAATAATGAACATATTGACCAACGTACTTCACGTGGTGGTTACACTAATTACAAGTCGTTTAGGAAGGATTATAAATTTATTAGTGTAAACTAAATCCAAATTAAGCAACAAAACAGAGGTTAAGACTATAATGCAGTGATTTAATAATCAAAACCAGAACCCCTAATATTCCATTAGCAGAATCCCATGTTTTGGTTCTTGTTTTTCATTGCATCAAATTTGAGAAGGGAATCAACGAAGCTAAAATTGAATCTGGCATGCAGCTTTTAAACTCTCAAAATCCGACACTGATTTTAGCATGAACATCGGCAGATTCAAAAACCATCCTAAGGCTTAACATACATGTTTGGGGGTAAACATACCCAAGACACGTGGAGGACCCTTATTAGTATTTGAAGAAACCAAATAAAAAGGATTGTTTAGGTCCACCTTGGCCCCGCCGAGGAGACCAGGTTCGCCCACTATAAAAGGCTAAGTATGGGCACCAAGGTTCGACCTGACTGGGGTCCGACCTGCTCGGAACCCGACAGGTCCGATATGAGAAAAGACACATAACCGCCGGTCGTGTGTACTGTCGGATCCATCACCTATAAATAGAGGACTTCATTTCACGTTCAGGTATCGAATCTCATCTCGAACTAAATAAGGAATCCGATCTATACTGACTTGAGCGTCGGAGTGCTTACCCTCTTGTGCAGGTCCACTCTAGTGTTCAGGTCGGAACCGGAGACCGGGTTCGAACTCGATTCGTGAAGAACCGTTGTGCAAATTCTTGCATAGACAATACGAATCTAAAGCAATAGATTCTTGTTTTTCCTTTTAGTAGTCTTTTTGGTTGGAAGAAGAAAATAAAATACTAAGAAAAAGGACAGAGTGGTGTGGTGGTCCTGTCTCAATCATGCAACTTTTTACCAAAAAGTTGGTGCCAAAACTAAGCTAGCTATGTTTTGGAAACAGTGTTCTGCTTTTAAAAACAAAGTTCAGCCAAAATATGTTTGAATCGATTCTTTATTTTATTTTATTTTTTTTTATCTTTTCATTTAAAATAATGGTTAAATTAAAAGTTTAATTTTGTGAACTTTTAAAGTTAGTATTTAGTAAGTTAAATGATATTTAGAAAATATCTAATAATTTCTTAAATTTTTAATTTTACTGACATTTTTATTTTGTGTCTAATAGAACTAAAATTTAGAAAATATGTGACATGTCAAAATTTATAAAATACAAATACAAAAGTTCATAAATTTGTTAGACACTTTTTAAACTTCAAGAAACTTATTTATTCAGTGAAACTCTTTTTCTTCTCCATGAGATTGTGAATTTAGCTTAATAAAATTGTCAAAAATTTTGTCTTAAAAACAACTTTGAAAACAAAATTAAGAAAAGGGAGTTGTAAGAACAATTTCAAAATAGTGAGTGACATTTTTTTTCTTTGTTACAATTAGTGAAGAAGTGAAATTAATTGCTATATTTTTTTTTCTTTGGGGAGCTTTAGGTGCATTATTGCACTTTGCTATGGTCTTCAATATCATTCTTTTGGGCCCAAGTTTATAACTGGATCGGCCCAAAGGTCAAATAGTCAACCAACGTATAGAAGCCCAAAATTTTATCAAAATACTCGTTATATATAACATGAGTACTACAAGGTTAAATTATAATTTTAATCCCTGTAATTTGAGTTTGGTTTTTGTTTGGTATCTTAAAAGTTTCGTAATAATTCTTATCATTTAGTTAAATTTTCTCTAGCTTCTTTATTATTATAAAATGTTAAGCAATTTTCTTACGTGACATGTTTTCTTTAGATGTGACAAAGAAGTAACGAGATGATGTTTAATATAAAGTTTTTACAAAATATCACATTATCAACTTAAACATAGCTCAACAATTATCCTATTAACAATATGATAAGCCACAGTTGAAATTTGAGACTTAAATTGGTCGAGTATTTAAGAGTTTCGAGTTGGACAAAAGATAGGGGAATTATGTTTGCAAAAACAAAATTCTTTAGAAATCAAAAATTCATTTATTTTCCACTCAATTCAAATCCTAACATGGTAAGCTTAGAATGCTAGCTACCAATTTCTTCTCTTTACCATTTTCAAAAAATAAATATATAAATAAACATTTAGTAACTGAAACAATGATTTTAAAAGCTATAACCATAGTGACTCCATTGAAATTTGGAAGTAACAAATTATATAGTAATAAGTAATAACAATTTGGGTGTCATATGACAAGGCCCAAGGCCCAGGCCCAGGCCCATGTATAACATTAGCATGGCAAACAAATCAAGTGTCTGTTTTGAGATTGGTGCCAAAGCCAAGTTAGCTGTATTTGTTGTTTAAGGCAATATTCAATCCATGCATCCCTATTCCCTTCTAAACTTAGCAATTTCACAATTACAATTCACTCTCCTTCTCCTTTACCATTTTCAGACAAGAGACAACACAAAACACAATTCATTCTCTGCATCTTATTCTTCTTCATTTTTCTGCAGAATGCAGCAAAATCAAAAGATGGAGGGCCACAAATCAGACACCAACAAAACGAATCCCCGAAAGGATGGAGTAATCATCACTGTGTACGTTGAATCCCCCAAATCGCATAACAATTCCCATCAAAACAGGGATGCCAATGCCCTCAACAAAATTAACCCCAAATCCAGAGGCAGAGGCTACGACCGCCGGGCCCAGCTCCTCGCATACTCTCGCGACCTCAGAAACCTCGATTCTCCTCTCAAACCCAAGGTCTGTCTCCGTCTCTGCCTCTGTGTTGCTTCGTTTTAATTTCATTTTTGAGTAGGAATTGAAAAGATCGATAAATTAAAATGCTGCGTACGTACAGAAATGGAAACTGAAGGTGAGATCGGAGACACGGTATGAACGGGTGGGGATGGGGAGAGAGGATAGAGCAGAGGTGGTGGATCAGCGATGCCGCCCCAAATGCTTCTGCTTCCAAAGCAGGACAAAGAAAGCCACTGGGAAATCGGGTTCTTCCATATTGGTAAATTTCCGGCCGGGAAATGAATACCCACTTGATCAGTTTTTTTGTTTTGTTTTTGACGAGTTGGTTAATGGGTGTTGCGTTTGTGTTGCAGATGAAAATGAAGAGTTTGTTGAGAGAGTTATCAAAGGGGTGTAAACGCAGGAGTGATGATTGAGGACAAATATGGTGGGTGGTGATTGTGAAATGAGATCCGCCATTTGTAGTAGTTATGTTATGTATATTGGGTTTGTTTCTGTCTTTCTATGGAGGTTTTTGATCAATCATCGGTCTACCGAGTGAATGTAAATACAAATGCTTGCTTACCTCCTGGACCGGTATGTGACGCAATTTTAATCCGACTTTTCTACTGCATGCAATATAAACAGACAGATAAAACCATACTATATTAAAAAGTTAGTAAAGTTAGTCGTCAACGTGAACTTAATTTAGCGGTAATCGACAACTATTTTGGTCAAGAAGTTATGAATTTGAATCTCAATCTCATGGTCACTGGCCTCTCGATAGTCATGCAATTTTGATCTCACTACATGCAACACCCACAAAAAATTTAATATTTTTGGATTATTATACCATTTTAAGTTGTTGAATGTGTATACAAATACTTGCATGCCTCCGGGACCAGCGAATGTGATGCAATTTGAATACGACTTTTCTACTGCAAAATCAAATAA
>NW_019104505.1:1036080-1047215 GCF_001995035.1 Momordica charantia
CTACTAGATGCAACACCCACAGAAACTTTAACATTTTTGAATTATACCATTTTAATATTAAGATTATTTAGTGTTAAATTTACATGATATGGTACATAGCAAAGAAATGAGAAGGGAACAAAAATCTACTAACTAATTTCTTGAAATTTGGAGAAATTGAAAATTTTCTTTTCTTAACTGACCTAATTCCGCCACAAATTTTTGTCAAACTTGTGAAGTGTTGTGATGCAAATTAGTGATCAACTTTGAATAACAAAAAGAGTACAATTAAATAATGTTAAAACAACTCAAAACTGTAAGCAATAGAAACTAGAAAAATCCAACCTTAAATATAACAATAACAAATATAAATAGTGGTAGAGGCCACACGCATCTACTGTGGGTTGGCCCAAGTGGCAAACCATCAAGTCCTGAAAAACAGAGATTAGGACCATAGGAAGAACCGTAAGGACATTAACTGCTATTTAATTCAACAAACAAAAAAAGAAAAAAAAGAAACCATTTGTTCCAAAGTCATGATCTGTTGGTCAGTCGTTCAAATGCACCACAATGACAATTGATAACAAATCAAATCAGCTCAGAGGGAGCTCCGCTGCTGAAATACCTTCACACCCGATGCCTCCTTCCTAATAATGCCTATTCCCCCCCAAAGCCAGTGGAGAAAAACACCCAAAGCTGGCGGTTTAAACCAAATTCTTGACCATTAAAAACAAGGAAAAAGAAAAGCTACGAATGACTTATGCACCATGAACAAAGTGGGTATATCACTTTCTAACCGACGAAATAATGCCGACAGACCTCCATTACAAAGAAGAGTTGTAAAAGAATATACATGCCCTATCTCAATAAAAGCTTACGCCCCCTAACTCCCACTTGTTCCTCTCTTCTTTTATATCTAAATAACTTAAGACTTATGGGGCTCTGTTAAATCCTCCTCTCTGTCTTGGCCGCCTCGACCTCCCAAATATAATTCTGCGGAAACCACGTCCCGGTCCACCGGTAGCAGTAGAACCGAGACCTGCACCACGATGCATCCCAAAATCAATCTCATCTCCCCTGTTATACTCCCTATGATACCTACTACGAGAATAGAGACCACCATCCCGTCCAAAACCAAATGCATCCATAGAAAAGAAAGTATCATCTTCCAAATTCTCATCCATATCAGAATCGTACTCACTATAGAACCCGCTTTGGTTTGGTTCCAACACATAATCCCCAAGCACAACAGCTCCAGGGATTGATGATATAATCGTGCTGATCACATCACTTCGCTCCCTCTCATGCTCAAATCTCTTCCACTTTTCTTCAAGCACAGGGTCTACTTCTCGCGGTCGTGCCAACGGATGATTTGCTCTAACATGCTTCTTCAGCTCCTTGTAACGTCCAACAAATGGGCAATTATCCTGCATGCAGCTTCTCTTCTTAGAATTAAGATACTTCCGTGCTGGCTCCACCACTGTCCATCCTTTAACCTGTCCCCTACAAAGGGGACATAGCAGCTCTGGCACTTCAGCCTTCTCACTCGGCTGCCCTGCGTCCAAATTGACGCTTAAATTTTCTACCGACATATTCAATTGTTCTGGATTTTGAGTTGATGTTACTTTTGTGTAGGCTTTCTTGTACTGATCAAGACAATTGGAATATCGACGACCAGTTGCACACATATAAGGCCGGCAACCCTTGTTATACGAGGAACAGAGAAGAAGCACAGCATTGTGAGGGAACTCCATACAGACTGAGCAGGTAGCATCTTCCCACTCTTTCTTCTCTGATCCTTTGCAATTCTTCTTCTTTAGGTAAACATTTTTCGCAATTTTCAACGGGCTAGATGGCAACACATATGAGTTTGCCCTAGATCGTCGGGAATCAGAGTTGCTTGGAATCTTTTTCATAGCCATTCACAAATTGAACCTGAAATCATTAGGGTAAGTGGGGGCATCAGATCACTCAACAGTGGACCTCTCAAGGTTTACACGAAATCAAACCTGCACCTGAATTTTATTACAATCTAACATCGAGATGAGAAAACCCACACCATAGGATTTAAGTTTCATGCCTAGGTCTTCATAAGCATCTAACTTGCAATCATCTTTTGGTCTTAAATCACGTAACAAATGAATAAAAGCACCAGGAAGAAAACCAAGTAAATAGACAATTACACAATAATATCAACCCTCCCCATAACGCTGATAAACATGATGAAGCAGGTTGACTGAAACCACAAGATAACTTCAGACATTAAATAAACAGCATAACCCAAATAGTAAATGCGCCATTCCTTGACAAGTCCAAAAGAAAATTCTCTAATAGCAAAGTTATGGAACTGAACCACTAAAAAGTACATTTGTTTAGTCTTAAGAGAAAACACCTCATGGATTACCACAACCACAAGCTATAAAACTGTTAGGTCAATTACAACATTTAAAATTATAAAAAAAAAAAAACAAGTTGATGTTTTTAGTCTCTGTCCATATGAATGATCAAACCCCCTCAACCAACGCGGTACTTCGAATTCACAAATTGTGTGCTTGCCTTTCAATCGTCACGTTAACCTTGGTCTCTACTTCACCTCAAAATTCATGCAAATATGTCCTTAAAAGACTACAACAATGGATAAACTCCTTCAAACATAACATATTTTCAATTTCGGAACTTCGTGACTTGATAACTTTTCACCAATCACCATAACAATAAAAAGTGTGTTTCCTTTTTTCCTATATATGTTGTGTGTGTTTTCCCTAATTTGGACACAACAGTCAGTCACTCCTTCACATTAACTCTTCGACGCTCTTCACCCTCCTACATGTGGGCAAGGATTTAATACCTACCTTGCTCAAAACAAATTAGTAATCTTGAAGTTGGGAGAAATTGGTGATGCCAGAATCTGAACTTGATATTAATTGCAAAGCTAACTATGCCAAATTATAACATGTTAAATTATTCTACTCAAAGGCTAGTTAATTTGTTTGTTTAACCAAATTTTCTATAATACTAATATTATCATGTAATCAAGGTCTACAACTCCTTTAATAGACCATAAGTGGAGGAAAAATAGACTCTAATGCATATATACGAAAGCACTCAATACCCAAAAAAGGGTCCATATACAATATACATCAAGGTGTAAGGATAATTGAAGGGTTTTGCAAGAAATGCACTAAATGTGACTTCCATAAACATTTAAGGGAGGAGAAAAAAATTCTGAGAGTATGAGAGAAATATAATATCGTCTTTTTCTCATTAAAAATCTATCATACTTGGGACAATAATGGCAAGTTTTTCACTCCTAGTCCTCAAACTTCATTCTAATCAAGGATCAAGAGCGCAAAACTTACTAAATTGAGGACGAAAGAACTAAATGAGCTTCACTAAGTATAATGCAAGGTGAACCTCCCTCTTCCTTAGAAGACTCTTGTTCAAGGGGCATTAAAATGAGCTTCACTAAGGGGTTCCAAGTTGAAAACGCTATTGTGCAAAAGATATTCCTTAGATGGGCTCTATACTTTTGTACATCTATGTAATTTTGAAATTAAAAGGTATTTGTTCAATATAATTTTGCAAACTTCTTAACAAAACAAGATATTTGACACCACATTTTATTCATTATACTATTATAGTTCAATAACTTGAGGACTGGGATTCTACAATTTTATAACATGTTAACAATAAATTCAAAAAGAATGTAAGATACAATTATGATAACATGTTACTAATAAATTTTAGATTCTGATGTAGTATAGTTTTTGTCATGCCCTATAGCCTGTAATGGCTTAAACCTTAAGGTACTGCATCTCTTCACAGTGTATTAAATAAAAAGATACTTTACATAGTGAGACAACTTAAGCAGCCTTCCAATCTTCAAATAAGAGTGACAGCACAGAAATCTGAATAAAAGTACGTACTCCCCCCACTGGTGGCGCAGGCAGCCATAAATTTTCAGGCCAGAAAATTTAAATATTAGGCAGAATGGAAGGAACAGATGATCAGACAGGAAAAAAAGTAAATAAATAACCACAGCTTCATATGAACAAAATGTGCCACCCCGGTCCCCAGTTTACATTCGAATTGTTGTTAGTATGTAAAAATATTCTTAAATCTATGTAAGTACCACGCAATCAATATAAACACAATGCCTGACATCAATTTTTTCGTGGTAAAATAAAAACAACTTTAGCAGATATTGGGTGTAATTCCGAATCGCACAGAGTAAAAACAACGAGGAAATAACTAAAGATAACGAACCCTAAAAAAGGGGGGAACGTGGAATTTAACACTTGTGAGTGTGAAACACAGTACGATCGTTAATGTGACAACCAAACACGTAAGAGGAGACCGAGAGAATGATAAAGGATCCGTGCTCATCAGTGAAGCAATTGCAAAAGTAATGTGAGAGAGAGCGCGAGAAATGAGATCGGAAAAGAGAATTGGGTGGGGAGAGAATTGGAGTGAAGCGTACCTGGATGAGAATTGAAGACGCCGCCGATGAAGGGAAAAACTGGAATTGTAAAGTGAGATGAAGAAGAAGAAGAAGAAGGAGAAGAAGAAGAAGAAGAAGAAGAAGGCGGAGAAGGAGAGCGGAGGATCGAGGCCAGGCGCTCTCGCTTTTCCGGAGGGTTGGGTCGGGAGTTGCGTGCCGCTTCAGGGGATTTCCCCTTTTTTTAATGAAATTCGGGTCAATTTTCACGCCACCATGAAGTCACGGTGTTGATACTGGAGAAGCCAAGCCAAAGCCACCCACGTGACCTGCACCTGCACCTGCTGCCACCGAGAGGCTCTAAAATTTCTTAATATGGATTCCTTTATTGGGCCTCAGGCCCTGATTGTGAAGCCCGCCCGCCTGCTAATTTGGCCCACTCTTGATTTGGACTCCAAGCACGTAACCAGAGAAATATTATATATTTTTTAGAAAAATTATAAGTTTCGTCAAAAGTCGTGATCTAAACTTTAAAAAGAGAAAATTTTTAATTTTTTAATTTTTATGTCTAGGTACCGACATTCAATTTTATATCGATCTTAAACCCATTAGACATTTTTTCATTCTTAATATCACTTTTTTTAAGATTAAAAAAAGTCGAATTATCAATTCAATATATTATTTGATTAAATACTCGAGCACGAGTTTTAGTAAGCTACGGAATGTCTTGTCAAATATTCAATATGATTCCACAAGATCTAGTTTCGTTCAAGTAACGTCTTTAGCACGACATTTTGAATCTCGCGTGTCTACCATTTCACCACAAAGACATCTTGAAAGTGAATCATATTCTATGAATAGATATTTTATAGAATATATGATAAAGGTGGAGTGTTAGAGTATTTCTATTGCTCAACCATGTCATATAGGTCCAAGTGTGATGTATCGAGCATGTAAATTGCATTTTCTTTTTATATTTTTGATCTATCATATATGTAAATATATATAAGCTCATTTTAGGTAATATTGATATAAGAATAGTTTTTAATATTGTTTCATTATGTTTAATTGTTTAGATTTAACCTTTCAATATAGTTTATATATATACACACACACACTACAAGAATTCCAATAAATCGTTGAAATTTAAAGTAGATGAAAGACAACGTAAAATTATTTTGAAAGTCAAGTTTGACCAAAATTCAAGTCGTGTTGTGCAAGATAATCAAACTTGATGGATGGAAATAAAAATATAGAAAGTTCAAAGTTGAAGAACGGAGAGCAAAAAGACTGGGCAACTACCTTATATTTATATATTATATAATTTTTACAAGTAGTGCAAATGTTTCTTCTTTTGTACAATTACATTACAACACACATTATGCCTAAATCAGCCAAGTAGCTATGCAAATTACAAAATAATAAAACAACTTAAATGAAAAATCATGACCCGAATCATCAAAATTACATTCCTCTTGTTTTCTGTTCTTAGCGAGGAAACTAACTAAAGTACAATTAACTAGAAGCAGCTCCGTTTCAGGGTTCTTGCATCAATGGCAGACAAACTAGTTACCTCCTTTGGAGCGTGTAGATTGAAATCTACACTTGAATGCCAATAATTACAGAAAAATGTCCTACGAGTTGAACTTTCACCGCTGAGATTGCACGAAGAACCAGATTCGGGTCCTCGTTCCTCGGCAAGCCAACTATAGGGTGTAACCAAGTCGGTTGACGTAAAAGCCTGTTTTTGATCCCAGAATATCTGAGGATGGAGTGTAACATATCAATCCAAATGCAATGTAATACAAAGATCATAGGTGCACATACGTGTAGTTTTTTAGCATCAAATGAAGTGCAGAAAATTCTACCTTGTAAATTCTTCACACTTTAATTCCTTCTGCCTGGCCTGTTGTAAGGAGATGCCGACCCTGATAAACTGGAAACTGGTCTTCTCACAAATGGATGATTAAGAAGATCAGCAGCAGCAGGACGGTCGCGCGGATTAACTTGTAGGCACTGCAGAATAAAATCCTGTCCATCTTTTGAGAGAGACTCGGGAACCGAAGGCGCTACACCTTTTCCGATCTTAAATAGTGCCTGCATATGCTGAATTCAAAGGATAGCAGTTTTAGAACCTCACGAATAAAGGTTATGCTTTCTCCTACCGTAACAAACAAGAGAAGTTTGAAAATCACTGATGGACAAATAAAGTACTGAGCTGCAAGTTTCAAAACCCCTTAAAAACCGAAGATTGGTAGCACACTTTGTGGGCCACTTTTAGCTTAAATGTTGTTGGTTTCATTATGTTTGGACTAGTTTTGCACACATAATTATATATTTTTGCAGAAATCAAGCAAGTCGGAGAAATTAAAGGAGTTAAACGAACTACATCAAGGAAGACATATTTTGAACCATCGCACCATGAAGCAAGTAGGAGTGGAAAAAATTGGAGCCTAAGACCTGCGGGGACAGCGTAGCGCCTTAATGTCATCTATAATCAAGCCATATCATCCGAGTGGATAGCGTTTCAACGCTGCCCTTGAATGCCTCAACGCTCCAAACATGGAGGGTCAATGCACAAGAATTTCTATAGAGTCTCAATGCCACAAGTACCACATATTAGGGTACAACGTCTCAACTATCACATGTTCTTATAAATTTAGAATTTGTGTGCCACGAAGGGTAGTTTCTGAAATTTTTCAAATTTTACACCCATTTGAGATAGAGAGAGCAGATTTGAGAATTGGAGGAGGATTGATCAAAGAGCTAGAGATTTAGACTTGTGATTGTGGAGATCGGGGACGATCGATCGACACGGATTTTTCTAATTTTGTTATGGAACTGAGATTTTGTTCTATTCTTATAAATATTAGTAGCTAAATTAGTTGTCTTAGGGATTGATGTAGCTACCGGATTTATTGAGTTAGATGAATTAATTTTACCTTTATTGGTTTGTTCTTAGTCTATTCGTGTATTTGTTTGTTTAATACCTTTAATCTCTTAATCACGGATTAATTGTTTGTAAATCTTAATCTTACGCTCAAGAGGTGGTTTATATTGGAACTTGAATGCATGACTGAGGTAGTTTTAAGATTGCGAGATTTAGGAGTACTTTAGAAGTTAAAAGAAAAAGACTCAAGGCCTTTGATTGTTAACGGAAAGGGATATTGGTTTCTTTAACGAGTGAGAAAATTAATTGTGGTTAGAAGAGATCTATATAATATGTGATTTTTTGAATTTACTGACTTAATAAATTCAACTGTTGAAGTCAATTTCCTAAGACTCTTTTATCATAGATTTTTTCTTAGTTTTTATTATTTGCATTGATTTTCTGGGTTGATTTAACCCATTGCTATTTGACGATATCGGTATTTACTTATCACTTTTATTAAAACTTGACTCATACACTTGCGGTTTAACTACAATCATATTGGTTTCAAGCTGTGAACTTTCAAATCCAACAAATAACAAAAACAAAGTTTATACATGGAGCCAGAGAAGGAGAATAGAGGTGTCACTTACACTTTCGAGTTCCGAGTATGGAAGCTTTCGAGTTAACATTTCTAGAACTGTACACCCAAGGCTCCAGATATCGGCCGGAAGACCGTATCCTTGGCCCTTCCCATTAACCACCTGCATAAATCACGGCATCATGGTGAAAACGTCTTTCAAATAAACTATAAAAGAACAATATACTTGATTCATTTTCTTGACTTTAAGGAAGAAGGCAAACCTCAGGTGCCATCCAGAATGCAGTTCCTTTGCACGATTTGACATCATTCAATTTTGTTGCCTGAAAAGAATAAAAACAATGGTTTCAAGAAACGAAACTCAAAAACTCAACCAGGCCAAGAACAGAAATAATAAAATGGATCGAGGAAAAACCTTTGCCAAACCAAAATCTGCAAGCTTCACAGATCCATTCACATCCACCAGTATGTTAGCGCACTTGATATCCCTTTAGACAAAAATGAAAATATCAGACTAAAAAATAAATTAAATAATTATCTATACAGAGAAAACAAAACAAAACAAAAAAGGCGCTCAAGGGAGAAAAGCAATCCATACAAGCATTAAGAAAAGATTTACTTTTTAAAAAAAAATAATAATAAGAACGTCACTGAACGAGAAATCTATAAAGGAGGGTTATGTTATGCTGTTGGACAGACTATATAAAATCTCCAAAAATAATTTTTAAAAATAGTAGAGCTAGACAAGGATGTTAATAATAATGTGGAATTAAATATATTCCAGAAATTAATTTAAACTATCGGATAACCGACTTTGGCTGCTGCCAGAATGAACAAGTGAACAACAAATAATGTTAAAAATCAGAGGGTGGTACAAGAAATGGCGAAAACTTATTGATTTTCTAACTAGGGAATCACATGGGGGGATCCAGAAACATGAGAAATTTTTCACAAGGAAACCAAAATAATGTAGCACTGAAGTCTCAGACTATGATCATATCAAGACTAATGATATGTGAAACTCGTTCAGACCATAGACCGATATAAAATAAAGTACAAAAGTTTTTGCATATCAATTACCAGTACTGCAAATTTGGAAGAACTTCATTCGCCACTACAATTCATAATCAATAACATAACAGATTCATTTGTATCACCTGTGAACCACATTTCGCTCATGAAGATACTTTAAACCAAACAGAATTTGTCTGGTATAATTAGAAACGTGGGAGTCCAAGAGATGAATCCTCTGATATAGGCTCATAAGGGAGCCTTGAGATACAAGCTCAAGGAAGATATAGAGTTTTGACTCATCCTGCAAATAAGAATTAAATAAAATATTAACTATCTGATGTGTGAAGTTTCAATAGTCGAGTAGTAAAAAATACAGAGATTAGAAAACTAGAGTAAATTACATATTAGATAACCGTACAAGGATCCATGATACGGCCTGATCTTAAAGCACAAATTTAAAAGAAAGAAGGAAGGCTGATTGGGAATGCGCACTCCAACATGAGATTTCATTTTTTGATTCATAATAACACATGCTCCATACCCAGCACAACAGTGCAGTGCAGTGCATCTACCACAATACTTCTAAGAAGATGGAAAAATAAAGTAGAACGAGATTGAACAATTAGCATGTTGTAAAGCTTGTACAATAGACCGCCTTACACATGGTAGGAAAAGTGCATGGGCGTCACATAATGAAGTAGCCATCAATGTGAACCTCGAATATCGAACATTTTAGCATGTCAAACTTGTATGCAGATATCAATTCAGGTAAAGCTTGGAATTCGCCCGTGATTCAGGGGGCAACTATTAGGACTCTACATATCCTTCGTGCATACTCAAGTCTAATTAAAATGTATTAGGTTATCAAAGAGACAGGGAGGAAAATCAGTAAACAGGAAATGTATTTCATTTCAAATAAAGCATATGCTAATAAAAGACTTCAAACAAGATACTTTAGTCTCTAGGTAGAGTTAGAAATAAATTAAAACCTGATTAACAAAAATAATTAAGCACTTCTTTTTTTGAACCACCCCTAGATGATTTCAAATGCCTAGTAACTTAGATTCTTCAGGATGGAGAAGGCCAGTACCGTATGCGTGCCGTAGTACTGGACTATGTTCTCATGCTGAAACTCACTTAGAAGTGCTATCTCCTGGAAGAAAAGGCAAATGAAGAAAGGAGGAAAGCAGGTTAAGAATAAGAGATTATCAAGGCTTCATTAGGAAGAGACTGATAAGAATATCATCAGATCATAACAAATGACTTTACAGTATGACAAAAATGTTATCGCGAACTAGTGTAAATCACCTGCTGAAGTTGATAGATACTTTGTCTTCCTTGACTGTCTTCATCAAGCAGTGAAACTTCCTTGAGTGCAAAAAAGGTCCCGTCCCTGCAGAAGAGAAATCAAATCAGATAACCAAAATACTATTAGAGCTTCTGACCAAGATTTTCTACGCAACGCAGATGAGTTTTCCGACCGAAAAGTGTGGTGGGGTTTTAAATGAGTTCTCCTTCCTATTAACAAAAGCGTATCAGCCACAGGGAAATTCTAGGTATAAAAACTATTGTCCTTTCCGATTCCCAGATTGAAAATGCACAGAGAGATCAATCGTGCGAGGCAAAGATTTTCCTATCCTAAAGGACCCGAGAGAAAATCAAAGTTGCAGGGAAAAAGAAGCTAAGAGATACGTGACATACTCTGAAATTGCTTCGAATACTGCTCCAAATGAACCGCGCCCAAGAAGCTTTCCCGTTACCCAGGATGTGATGATGGGTTTACATCTCAAATTGGGTGAAATATTTGCAGGCTCCGTGGTACTGCTCGAAGAATCGTCGTCATTCGAAGTGAAGGAACCCCAATTCGATTCCATGATCGACTCCCCGTGCCGGACTAGATTTCCTTCTGCTTCTCTTTCAAGTAATGGTTCGCTGCGCTCTCGTACTTCATCCTGTTTTTCATCTTCCCCATCAACTAATGGAGCAAACGATTTCAGAATGTCCCAAGTGGAGCAATCATTATAAACTGGAAGCCGCATGGCCGGCGGCGGCTTAAGTAGGGGAGGCCGAGCGCCATTGATTCCACTTCTGGAGCTACATCCAGTAGCAGTAGCCATACGGCGCTCGTTTAGCTCGCGAAGTTCGGTTTTAGGCGTCTCTTGCTCGAGGGTAATTCGAACTGAATCCTTAACCCTCCGACACAGTTCCTCTTCCATATCTTTGTCTTCCTTATC
>NW_019104505.1:1047625-1072404 GCF_001995035.1 Momordica charantia
GAATCCCCCGATCCAATCACCCCCAACAACAAAATCCGCCGCGAAATTCCAACTCCCAGAATGAAAAATCGCTGGAAATTAGAATAGCCTCCAAGTTTGAGGAATTGAAAGCAGGGAAAAAGAGCAGAGAGAAAGTTTGAAAGACTGGTAAACGCCGGAGAGAGGAAAACGCGGTGCTACGTGGAAGTAGAAGTAGCCGAATGAGCCGACGGCGATTGGCTGGCAAATTGGAGGGACCTCTTTCTCTCTCTCCTAATGCCTTGTCGGATACCGAGTCCAGTCCAGTACATTTCTTCTTACTCCCTCCTCTCGCTGACGTATCCCCTTACTCTCGCAGCTTACGCTAATTCCCTTTTCTTGCTCTTTTCTTTTTTGACGAAATCCAATTCTAAAGAGGAGCAAAATTGTGGCTCTCCTTTGGCTCATCCGTGTTGGTCATATTCCTTCTTTTTATTGAATGTTCATTTGAACGATACCATATTAATATTCATGGAATTTTATTTCAAATTTAATTAATTTTGAGAGAAGTGGCCACCTTATTGTAAATCTGAAAAGAAATAAATATAAAAAACCTATTTTTTCCATCATCGTCTATAAATTCATAATTACCACTCACCCCACTCTCTCGAATTCAAGTACAATTATATTTAATTTAAATTATACTTGAATTTAGTTGCGTTTATTTTAGGAAACTTGAATTTAGCTGGTTAACATAATCATTTTTGACGATATTTTGTTATTTAGACAAGTTATATTTCGAAATATGACTTAACTTTGCTTAAATTAAAATTATGATATTTAAATAACTATATGTTTTAACGATAAAGTGGAGTCAAAAAGTAACTTTGCATTTTAGTCGCATTACAAATATTGCTTTTGTACTATTTTTTGTTGCAATTAATTATTTCCGTGTTTTAAATATTGTCATGGTAAGTAAAGTTTGCCAGTTAGTTTGGAAAAAGTACATTTATTATTTACATCTCTTTTTTAGTTCAGGTAAGAAAAGGTGGCGTCTACTTTACTATGAAAGGAGACCCCAAAAAAGGAGAGAAAAAAAGGTTAATTCTAAAGGCAAAAACACCATTATTCAAACGGTACAAGAATGTATGATTTTTTAAAAAGTATTAATTATGATAACAAAATTATTTGAAAATTACCCCAAACTATATGAGAGTTGTTAGTAACCTTTGAACTCCCCATTTGGTGAATTACTTTCCCAGATTTACTAAATCATTATATTCAAAACTTTAAAATATTTTCAAATTCATAAATCATTCCTAAACTATAAAAATTGTTGTTAGATTATTACAATTTTATCGGGAAAAAAATTGATTATTACAATTAAAATTTTTTAATTATATAAATTTTGAAAACTATGATATTAGTCGTCGTAAATTTTGGTTTTCAAATTGCTGTTGAACCACATCTTGATTTAATGGAAAAAAAAGTTGTAAACTGTTTAAATTTGATTGTAATAATATTTGTAATTCATTGGTAATCCACAGATTTTTGCAATAACTTCTACAATTTTCAGTACAACAAGTGTGGATGAGAGAATCTGAACTCATTACCTCTTGGTCAGAGGCATTTGCGTTAACAATCTCATAGTTCTAAAAGTTGTATAATAATATTTGTAATTCATCGTTGGTCTAAATATTTTTGCAATATAATATTTAATTGCAGTAATTTTATAATCATAAGGAGATAATTAATCAAATTGAGAATTCAATCCAAGTAATTAAACAGTGGTTTTACCAATCTTTTAAAGATAATATTATAAAAATATTAAGTACTATGCAACCCACCTAAAATTTAGATAAATCAACACCAATGCAGTTGTAAAGATCTTCCAATTTAGACAGGAAAAAAAAAAGAAAAAATTAAAGCAAAGTTATAATAAAATGAGATCTAGAAAGATCATATGATTATTAATATTGGGCTATTTGTGTCATTGATTTGATGCAGTGCCCAAAAAAGACGGTGCTTTTATTGACTAATTTTTATTTTTTTTTGGCAAATGGCGTTAAGGAGGATCGTCATTCATTATCCACGTTTGCTATATTTTCCCTTTATTTTAGCAATTATCTCCCACTTCCGTACTTAAAAAAATAATTAAAAATAATAATAACAACTATTTCCAACTTCCAAGTGCGGAAAACCTTTCCCCAAGTCAATAAAACCCACACACACTACTGTTTACATTACAATACTAAATTAAATAGTGCTCACATGTATCTTAAAACAAGTCTAATTAATTCTAAACTAAATATAGAAACAATTTGTTCGACTTGTAAATATAGTAATACTTTCGCTCAAATTATGCCAATTAAAAAGTTTAAAATAAATTTGAAATCTTATATATATATATATATATATATATATATATATATATATATCATTGAATTGTCACATGTTGAAAATTTTCTAGAATAAATCCTCCTGTTGTCTATGGTCTGTTTCCCTTTTTCTTTAAATTTATTAATTTTTTTCTTTTTAACGCGTATCGTCGAAGTTCGAACGCACAACTTTCAAACAGACATACATCTTTTACCGTTGAGCTATTAGATTGTATTATTAAATTATGTTATTTGAATTAGATAAAGTTTAGATTATATTATTTGAATTAGATATTGTTTGAATTATAGATATATTTTAGATTATATTATTTGAATTAGATATTGTTTGAATTATAGATATATTTTAGATTATATTATTTGAATCATATATTCTATTTTAATTAGATTTAATATTTGAATTATATTAATATAAATAGGTTACTAGTTTGTATGAATTCGATCTAAAAATTTATAAAAGGGCTATGCTAAGACTGGCACTTTAAGAAAAACTTTTAATAAGTCGATGAACTTTTAAAATTTTTATATATTTTCTATTTAATTACAAAATTTAAATAAACCTATGAATTTTTAATTTTGTGTGACAAGGATCTATGTTTTTCATTATGTTAGTTTAGTGTTGCGCTACCAAATATTTGAGATTGTCTCAAATTCAACCTGTCATTTAGTTCTTAAATAATATAGTGTTTCACGAGATTAAAAAATTACAAATTTAATCACACATGCATGTACTATGTAAAATAAAAAATTTAGAGTCAGTTTGATGTAATTTTAGAAACTAAAATTGTAATTCAAACGTATTTTTAATATTAAAATATTTATAATTGATGGAATCAATACAATATAAAACATTTGTATTTTTAGTATAAATGGGCTGGGGAATTCTAACTCATGAACTCTCTTAGTTAGAGATAAGTAAAGTATCTCAAATAAAACATTTGCAATATTATAATTTAACATTGATTTTAATATAATATATATATGTCGACACGTTAAAAGGGATTTATTTATTTATAGAAAAAGGGTTCATTTAATATGTGAATAACTAAAAATGAAAGGGAGTGAACGAGTTGTACTTACTCAAAAAAAAGTGAAGGAGAAAAGTAAAAAGAATACGGAAAAAGAAGCACATGCATTTCATTAGAAACGGGGCCTAAAATCATGGGAATACAAGGAGAATTGTTCAAAAGTTGTTACGTGTCCAATAAATAATTTATATACATATCTATACAATACATAAAATATATTTATATTTATATTCATCGGAGATAAATTTTTTCTCCTCATTTTGTCCTTCATGTACATCTATCTACTCAAGACTTCTTCAAATTCTCATTATTTAATCTTTTTTAAAATATCAATTATAAATTATTCAAGTTTTTCGCTTCAAAACTTTTCAATTTTGTTGATGCGTGGATCTCTACCTTTCAATTTTCTTCTTCACACACACCTAACGGGAACTGATACCTACAAAATTAAATCGATCTTAATTGGTGTGACCTTAGTCACACAGACTCTGATGCCTAAGTTAGCAAAGGAGAGCTAGGAAATAGTAGCTTTCAAGCATGTTACTTGCCTCCACAGGGTTAGGCTGCACTGCTATTTATAGCCGTAAGGATGATTTCAGAACCTTATGTAGTCGAGCACTAATTCGGAGTTGCAAGGCCCAATGATCGTTTATCAACAGAAGAGGGTGGATGCTGGGCTCGGCCCCGAATAGGTGTACTGTTGAACCTCTTGATGTAAATTAGAGTGGAGGAAGCCTAAATGGTACCTTGGCCCAAAGGCCAAGGTAAGAAGCTGGCGCCTCAGTGTCGAGGAGGTCTTGGTGCCGTGATGCTCGGTGCTAGGTCATCTTTTGGTATGGGACGGCCCGTTTCGTCGCGGGTCGGTCTTCTCTAGTCGATGATCTTGGGTCTCATTTTGGGTCCTTTTTTTTTTCTCTATAACAAACTTCAAGACATATTCATTATTTTTTATCCCATTTTTTTCTCTTTAACACAGAGAAATAAATCTTTAAAATTTTAAACAACGATTACACTAATCAACAAAGACTCTAAATTTTGCAGAAGAAAATGAGTGAAATTCAATTATGTCCCACTGTCTCATTCGCATAATTTTTCTTTATTTATAATCTATCTAACTTATTGCTGCCAAAACATGTGCATGAAGGGAAATTAGTGGGTGAAGCCATCCATGAAGGCTCAAAGACAAATTAAGGATGTTAAAGAGCTAGGGTTTTGTGAAAAATAATAAATGTCATTAACCACTTATTTTAAAATGTTGTTATTTAGTTTATTTTTTAAAGAAACAACGTAACATTATAAGTTTTCATTAATAAGAAAGGCATTCAAATAATTAATAGAGATAGCAAATTTGCTAACCCAGTCGATTGCAAGAGGTGGGCAATGGTGAAACTCATCTCATCTCTAAAAAGAATAAGTTTCTAAGAATATTTATCTCTATCTCGATAATCTTTTATTTTAATGTTTTAATATACGGCTTCTACAACTTTTCAAAAAACATAAAGCATAAATAATTACTAATACGTTTGGAATTAAAACTTTAACATTTCACGTGCGTTCCTTGATAGTTAAAATAAATTGATGGATTTTTTTATGCCGTGTTTAAAAATTAAAATAGATAATTTAAATCTTTTTATACAATAAAAAATAGTAGATATTAATTATCACTTAATTATTATACTAATGCTGGCTAAGAATTAACAATCTAGAAAAATATTGAGAGGAAATGGCATAAATGGCAAAATAAAAGGCCGCATTCTTAAATATAGGATCGAATTTTACATTTTTACTAATTTTATTTGAAATAAAAGAAAAAAACTATAACATGAGGGAAAAAAATATTTGATTAAAATAACTATAACATGAGAAACAAAAAAGGTAAGGTTTTTTACTTTTTGAACAAAAATAATAGAAAATTAGTGACATTCTTTAAAATGCATAATATAGTTTTGTCATTCAATGTAAAATTTCCTCCAAATTCAATTTATACCTTAAAACTAAAATTATCTAAGTTTATGGAATAATTTGATTAAATTGAACCTCTACAGTAAAGAGTAATATAACCTTACCAAATTTGGGATAAAATTTAATTGTTTCCTCCTTACAATTTTAAATTTAATTCCATATTTTATCCATATAATCAAGTATTGTATCTATCTAACTGAAGTTTGACATAAAAACAAAATTTTAAAATTTATAGAAAAAAGATGAAATTTAAAATATTTGAGAAAATAATGGGTTTTTTTTTTTGAGTACCAAGAAGGGGTCGTTATTGAATTTTTTGACTTTTGAAATTTAACATTTATGCCCCTAAAGTTAGAAATAAATTATACTATTATGACTTCAGTTCATGGTTGGGCATAATTGCAACCATCTTGTAGTTTTTTAGTGGGTTAGGGTTCAAAATTTAAGTTTTAATTCCACATTCTTCAAAATTCAACTAACACAGTTGCATATTGCAACGATTTCATAAATTTGAGGGAATTATTTTTATTCATTTTTTGAGAATTAGTTCTTAAATTTGAAGTTCGAAAACTTGATTACAAATTGTAACCATCTCTCTAATTTAAAAATAGTTTTTACATTTTTATCCTAAACTTAAAGCTATGTTAATATTTAATATATTCCGTTATCACTTATCGCTAATAAACGAACAACCAATATAAAAAACGTATTTACTGAATGTTAGATGGGACAACATAAATTGACTTTCAATTGAATATGATTTAAACATGGGAAAGTTTTAAGAAATAAAAATATATTATATCCTAAAAAATATTATCAAATATAATCTACTCTAAGACTCTTAAATAGTTATTATCCATCTGATAGAAGAAAAAAAAAAGAAAAGAAAAAGAATGATTCAGAAGGAAAAAAGAAAAAAGTCAAAAAAAAAAAGGAAAGAGAAAAGAGAATAGAGAATTGTCTCTTTCATTAAATGAAAATGACATCGTTATTTTTTTCAATCAATAAAGTGTATGTTCAAATGAATAATTTAAGACACATAAATGTCTCGCAAAGAACAAAAATTAAATTAGAGTTGTCCATCTAAAATACAGTTTCCGGTGTAGTTTCATGAAATCTTTTTTGAAAGCAATTTAAAATAATATTATTGCTTAATTGTTTTATTTTTACGATATTTATATAAACTACAATATTATTGATTTTATTTTTAAGTTTGGTATTTATTAATCAAATAACCACGTAAATAGACTACTTATGTTGACGTGAGAGCAAGCCCATTTGGCAGACGCGGTCTTTGTAATTAATAGTCCTTTGAGTTTGGTGTTAAAAAAATAGATATCAACAAATTGGGAGCTCCATTTTTAATTCTTGGAAATTCCAGTGGCAAAATAGTAAACGACTGACAACCTTTCTTCTTTTTATTTTCCTCTTTACTTTCGTTTCGGAAATTTCTGAACTGTTTCGTTGCGGAAAATAATATGGTAGATTGAAATTGTGGCAGACGAGACACAGAGAAAAAATTAGTGTCGATGAAATATTATGAAATAATAATTACATTTCATTTTCTAATTTCTAGAAATGTTAAATAGGTTGTTTCGATATTGCGACATTTACATAAATATATTTATATATTTAAATTGGACGATCAAAAAGTGATTAGTTATAAGATAATTAAACTATCATTAAGTCTTATTTACTAATTCAAAAAATTGACAGTAATGTCAATATATGTTCGTGAATTTTTTTTCGAAATATCTATTAACATGTCTCTAAAATCGGGACTTCAACATTCTCATCAACATGTACATTTCAAACCATGAGCGTAACCTAATTTGTTAGGAATGAACATATTATATATATATGTTGCCTATGAAAGTTGATTTTATGATTTTTTTAAGTATAACAAGCATGGTTCTAAATATTAGTCGACGTATTCATGTTTCCATGGTTCGATATCGACATGAGGGGTGAATCGATATTTCCATCATAGTACAAAAAATCGACAAAATATGAAAAATATCAACAAAATGTCACTAATATATACATAATATTAATATTAATTATTTTTAACTAATTTAGAAATAGATAAAATGTTTATTTGTTAATTTAAATATTTTTTACGATTTTTTAATTTTTCTAACTTTTACATAAATATCCATCAACATCGACATTTTTTCGATATTATTCCATGAAATTAAGACATCAACATTTCCATCGACATCAAAATTTAAAACCTTGATAACAAATAGGGTGGGAGATTCAAACTCACGACATCATAGTTAAAAGGTCGACTAAAGTTAATTTTATGATATTATTGTTTTTGTAGGAAAAAAAACAATTAGACAGCTGGAATATGGACGATTTTATCGTGCCATTTTTATTTCGTTCTTCAAACATAAAATATAATATAATGGAGGACACCAAAAAGTCTCACTCGTGACACTGAGACTGTAACCCCACCCCCACTTAGTGAACTTAAATATTCAATTTTACCAAATCCAACCATTAATGAAGAAAGGATAAAAATATTACTTTTGGTCCCACTCCCCCCTACTTCTACTTTATTTTGGTTATCAAACCATTTAGTCTTTATATTTTTAAAAATGATTAAACTTAAAGTACGTAATAATTTAGTCTCTATAATTTAAAAATTGTAACAATTTAATACCAACCGTAAAAAATCTCATCAAAATTAAGTGTTAATTCTTATTGTTTAACAATTTATTATTTATAAAATTATAAATACATTTGGTCTCCCATCACTTAATTGATTTACACAAATGTAAACATATTTTTCATGTTAGGAGCTAAATCAGCACGAACTTTAAACTATAGTGGTTAAATTGTTACGTATTAATGTTTATGAACTAAATTACTGCCAATTTGAAAATTGAAAGATTAGATCATTACAAACGAAAGTTTGTTAACTAAAAAAATTACTTCAATAGAAAAATATAAGGACCAAAATTATTTTTTAACCATAAAGAAATCAAGTAATTATATATCTTCAAAATCAAAATAGAAAAGGGTCTAGAAACCAACCAACAAATTATATAAAAAATAAGACAACAAATATCCACGCATAATATAATCTTATCAAACCAACAAAAAACGTTCCTGTCTATACTTAAATATTTTACAATAAAATATAAACATTTATCAATTTCATGATTTATTCAAGTTGGAAATATTCAAATTAAAAATATTTTTTTGGAAAGAAAATGCGAGTCCTTCACCCATGAAAGCCTTGGAGACGACGCAATTGATGGCTAAATGGGAAAGAAAAACATATTCCAATCATTGAATAGCTTGGGTTTTAAGAAATTCCATTGGGTCAATTGGCTTCTTCTTTCTTTCTTTATTATTATTTTTGTTATTCGTAATATTTATTTTCCAACAATTAAAAAAAAAAAGGCAAAAGTCAATTGTTGGGAAACATCTCTAGGTGGGTTGAATTTGATAGGAAGTTTCATGTCTGTGGAATGTCAAAGTTTTAGGTCGTCTTTTTTGAATTTTTGCATATTGCGGAATTAAAAAGTTGTTTGGATGCATGAACAAAAGGAAGATAAATAAATATATATATATTTTGTAACCCTATTACTTGTCTGATTTTGATACGACATGTTTGGTCATAGGTCTAAACTTAGTTTTGTTTACGCATGGGATTTTAATACTAATTAATCGGATATTAATTCAATTAAATTCAGGTTGGTTGATAAATTTTAGTTTTAAAATTAAAAGAAAATAAGTGTGGGCATAGATGATTGAACTCTCGACTTTTAAGAGATAGCAAGATGCCTTAACAATGACCCAATTAATCATGCAATAATATTGCGTTAGATATTTTATTTTCAAAATTACTTAAAGATAACTATTCAACTCTATATAGTATAATGTAAATTACAAATTATACTGTTTATTTTAAATTATTTGATAAAAGATTAAGAGGAACCATTGTTCTAAAAAAATTGTGTGGAAGAAAGTATATAAAAAGAATTGCAAAAGAAGTAGAATAAAAATATTAAATTGAATAAGAGGATAGAAGCCACAAATTATTTTTTTTTATAAAATAAATTGATGAGATAGAAATCAAATAATAATATTTAAATATTTGTTTGTAAATATGTCAAATTCTTGAGAAAGTCAATTTCAAAAGCAACGCTCTTATGCGGGAATTTTGTAAACTAGCATGATGGAGAAAGTTGGCAAGGTAAAATATAAGTCAAGCAATGTATATTATGGGCCAAAAAGTAGAAGGTTTAAATCTCTATGTTTTAAATTATTAAACAATAAACTTTACCAAACACTTGTTATAATTAAAATTCTTCGGCGATTACTTCTAAAATCTCGAGTAACGAAAAATTTCATTATTATAACTAAAACAAATGATTCTATTATATATATTTCTAAAAAGTGAATTTGAAAATAGCTCAATATGTTAAGTCACCTATGTCCGATCAAAAAGTCATAAATTCGAATCTCACACCCATATGTTATGATAAAATTATATATATATATATATAGACATCTTTTCTCTTCATGCGAGTACATTATTTAACAATTATTTGAATAATTGAAAACTCCTTTCTCCATACATTCATTTCATCACACAATAATAGCGACCCTTGATTGCAAAGGTAACAGAAAATTAGGAAATGAGAATTGACGTTCAAACTCCCCTTTCATTTTAAATTAGAAAATAAAAAAAAGTTAGATAATAACAAAGTCCTTCCCATGGTCAATCCCTAATTTTTTCAAGAAGGACCTATTTAGTAATTTTCACACTATTATATCTTTTGACCTAAATTTAAAACTATGATTCAAACCAGGTCTTAAAAGAATCCAAATTTCTTTTCGCTAAACCATAAGGTTCAATTGGAACTAGTCATATGTATGTGATTGATGTTGGGTTAAGACTTTTAAGGGGAAAAAAATCCAATGATAACGGGTGAATTTATTTGGCAGGGGACACGCGTGTGGGCCTTGGTCTTGGCTTGCCTCACACCAATTTTATAAGCCTAATACTGAGTCAATGCTTATAGACCAACTTCCCAAAGGTTATTCTTCCGATGTGGGACAACAAAAGGTTTTAATATTTGTCATTCCCAACACTTTGTTCGATTGAAAAAATAAAAGCCCTTATGTAATGCCCCAGGCCTAGGATTCAGAATCCAGATTTGACCCTAATCGCCCTGACATTCTCCCTGCATCCCTTGCGACCCGACTGCACCACCGTCTAGTTCTGAGCTTACGTAGACTATCCCTACAGACCAACACGAGTCCTTTCAGCATACTTTGTCCTCACTACTCACATGCTTCCTAGTAAAGCAATTAGGATGTTATCTAGCAGAAGATTGCTCTTATGATTGAACCACCGAAAAGAAAGGTGCACCTTGTTATTATAGGTAGTGACTATCTATTCTTTTAAACCTTTCTTGACTATTCTTCTATGATCTCAAGATCTCTCTCATTCAAATGTGGTATCAGTTCATTCATGTATCTTCTTCTCTACTCGGGTGTCACATGCCCACCAGCTTCCGCTTTGGTTCGTCCCCAAACTACATCATATTGGTACCATCTGTAACGCCCCAAGCCCAGGATTCGGATTCGGATTCGAAATCCTGGTCTGAATCCAGGACCTGGGGCATTACACCAAGTGAACGAGATTGGAAAATCTATGTATTAGATATAAGGTTTTATTATTGGAAAACTCTATTTTTTTGCTAAAGTTTTTTCGATCTTAACTAATGTTCGACACGTGTGAATACTTGTAATAGTACATGTGCCCGTAGTAGAGAGAGTGTAATGATAAACAATATATACATGCTTCTTAATGTCTCATTGGCTTGTTTCTCTTTGTGATAATGATCGTAGACTGCTATGGAGAATTTAAAAACTTGGAGTATTTCAATGGAGTAATTTAGGCCTGTTATGGAGGATTTTAATGGAGTAAGTTAGGGTTGCTATGGAGGATTTTGAAAATTGGGATATGAATGATTCGTTGGAAGGAAATATTTTAGTGTAAATGTTGAATTTTTTTCCTTTTAAGTTTTTCTATCATGGCAATCATGTAATTTTTAATTTCAGCTCCTCTTGAACGAGCTAGAATCTATAACCAAAAAACACCACTCCAGCATAATTCGACTAAAAATAAATAAATTTTCTAGTTTGGTTAACACAACAAGTGGAGGCGAGAATTTAAACTCACCACCTTTTGATTATAAAACATTGAACTAAGCTCAGGTTAGCATTTTACTAATTGTTGTACTTTTTAGCTAGATTTTATCGGCCTAAATTTTAACCTAAAAACTAAACATAACATCCTACTAATAAAAATCTAAATAAAAGTTTAATCTAAGCCGTCATAAACTAAAATTAGGAAGAAAAAAAAACGAAATAAAGTTAAAATAATATAATTTTTTTAGACAATCTTTGTATAGAAGAAGAACTGCTGTTTGTTGACCAATTTAAGTTAAATTATTTAACCAATAAAATATATAGTTTTTAAAAAATAATATAATAGCAAATTTTGTTATAGAGAAAAAGCAATATCTTTAGCATTACTATACTAAAATATACAAGAGTTTAGAGAATCATTTTTCAATAATGCTGTAAATGTAATTTTTGAGATTTCATTAATCAATTATATAATTTATCTTTATAAACTATATTAAAGGGTGTGATAGTTGATACTTATTTTTAGATTTATTTGATATAATTATAAAACTCCAAACTTGCACCTGATATGAACAAATTGATAAATCCTATATATTTATTTTTCAGACTGACTGAGATTAAAAAAAACATAATTTTTTGTTATATAAAAAAAACATAGGAAAAATATATTTTTGGTCACTTGAGTTTGGCGTAGGTGTCAATTTGGTTCAAGTTTCAAAATGAACATTTTTGGTCCCTCAGATTTGATGTAGGTGTCAATTTGGTCATTAAGTTTCAAAATGAACATTTTTTATCCTAAGATTTGAGGTATGTGTCAATTTGGTACTTAAATCTCAAAAATAAATACTTTTGGTCCCTAAAATTTGAAAATTTGTTCTAAATGGTCCCTCAGTATTATTTGACCGTTGGTTGACTTAACGAAAAAATGACTTGGCAATTAACGAGTGGCTGGTTAGGAACCAAATTGGAAAGCAAATTAAAAAAATACAGTCACCAATTAATTGCCACATCATTTTTTCATCAAGTCAACTCATGGTAAAAAAATGGTTAGAGACCATTTAGAAAAAACTTTCAAACCTTATGGTCTAAAAGTATTCATTTTGAAACTTAAGAATCAAACATATTTCAAATTTTAGGGATTAAACTGATACCTACCCAAACCACATGGACAAACAAAAATGTATTTTTTCCAAAAACATATATCAAAATACATTAGATGAGAATTTTACAGTATAAAGGAAAGCAATATGATAGTTTTTTGGTTAAAAATTAACCGTGGTCCCTTAACTTTACTTTTATTGGAGTTACCTTAAACTTTAAGTCTTTAATAATTTAGTATTTATATCTTAAAATTTGTAATAATTTGATTTATAAACTTATGTTGCAATTTAATTTCTTTAGTTTAAATTTTGTAACGATTTAGTCTTTATATTGAAAAATATTATTAATGTTTTGTGGTATTTCTTATATATGTACATCAATAAATTAATGGAGACTAAATATGTTCATAAACTACAAAAACGAAATTATTCCATAATTAAAAAAAAAACAGACACATAATTTTAATGAGATTTTTTCACAATATATCAACTAAATTATCTCATACTATCCACGATTAAAAATTCGTTGATGTAATATTTTTTCTATATTTTTCATAAATTTAGAGACTATATAGTTATTCATTTGAAAGTAGAGAAACAAAATATTTGAAAGTAGCAAAACAAAATAATTATAAGTAAAAGTTTATGAACTAAATCCTAAATAGAGGGACAGAAAATATTTTGTAAACTATAATGTTTTGTTTTTAGGAGGACAAAAACGTAAAGTTGTGGAGGAGAAGGAATGGTGGCCTCACGTGAGTTTTATGGGTGAGAGAGAGGCGGCAATATAAATTTATAAAATTATTTTAGAGGCACTCCTCGTCCCAGGCGTACGATAAAAATCAAAATTGTTCCTTCCACGCACGCGCAATGCGTTCCGAAATTGCAGAGAATCACATCCAAACGGCATGTTTGGGTACATGCATGCATGTACATAATGCTCATGCCCCCTCTACCCATGCATGCACATCCAATATTCATTTTTTCTTTTTTTTTTTAATAACAATATTCATTTTTTCTTAGCACGTGTGTGTATATATATTTTTTAATTAATTATCTTAATAATTATTTTTTTAGTAAAACATGATGAGGGATAAGGAATTCGAACTCATGATCTTCTGGTTGAACATAAATGTCTTAACTCGTTGAACTATGTTCAGATTGACAATAAATTAAGATATATTCATTTTTCAAAAAGGAAAAAAAGATACGGTAAATTATAACCTTAATATAAGCCCGACCCAATTATTAATGGAACCACAATTTTTCATTCTAAGTTATAAAATTTTGTGATTGATTTAGATTTCTTTTTTCTCGGTAAAATTTTCAAACTCGTTTACTATATTTAAAAATACATATTTATTTAATATCTTTAATGTAGAAAATTAAACATTCTACCTATATTTACATATTTATATTATGCTGCTTTTAAAATGTCTCCACGCATGATAGAGAGAAATATCTCTCGTCTTTTGATTGGTGTTTCAAATTTTAAATGAATTTTTTTATTTAACTTCAAAATGATGAATGCAAACATCAGATTAGCTTAATAATAATTAGTAATTATTTTTTACTAAACGAAGATTTGACCGAGTGGTATGCTTTTATCATTGAACTTAAATATCAAATAAACATTTTAAAGATCAAGCCCACACCAGATAATAAAAATGGTACCTCTTGTCTTCAACTATCTCTATTCAGGATCACCTTGATTTTTCTTTTCCAATTTCAAAGATAGAAACAAATCCGTAAATATTAACATTGAAAAATCGCGTTCCTTAAAACAAAATAAAAATCAACAAAATTTGGGAGCGATTAGGATTTTATTCAATTTTTAGTAGTTTCATACTTTATTATTTTATTTTGGTGCAGCCTTGATTTATTTTGTATTTTTAATATGTTTATTGTAATATATATATATATATATATATATATATATATATATATATATTAATGAATTGTATTTATTTTGATATGATGTACTCTTCAAAAGTGACCATTTTAATTTCAATTGGCAAATTTTTAATTCAAAATGTATATACAATAGAAAATTTCTCTACAAAGTTATAGCTACATTTTAAAAAAATTAACGAGTAGGATATCATACTAAAATTTTTATCAAGATAAATGAGATGAAAATAAATGGACCAAATTAATAACTTTTTTTTAGTTCATAAATGAGAAAATGAGAAGCAACGTTTTGAAAGGATAAGAATTAAGATAGGATAAGAATTAAGATGAAGAAAAATTAAAAAATATAAGGATAAAAGTAGATATTTTAAAAGCAAATCACTAAAATGAAAAAAAAAAGTATTTAAACCTTACATTTTTTTTTTCTAGTAAGTAATAACCATGTCTTTTATCACATTATTTTAGAAAACAAATAGAGTAATCCCAGTCATTATATTTTAGAATTCATTATTTGTAAATTAAAGAAACAATTAAAATGAGAAAAATAGGTCAGCTATATGAAATATGTGGCCTACCTACACTGTACCGTACACCGAGTCACAGCAAATCGCCCCCAACACCAAGAAAATTGGTTCTCAACGTTGGGAAAATTTCTTATTTCAGTTTTTCTGAGACTCCAAGAACACCAAATTATTATTCAAAAATATTATTAATATTTAATATTATATTATATTAGACAAAAAAAAAAAAAAGAGATTTAGATTTGGCAGTAGCCCTGGAAGAGAAGAATAGGGAAATTCAATTGTGGAGACGTTTGTTTGTTTGTTTGATTTTCAGTGTCAAAGAAAACCAAGACGAAAAATTTTTCACATTCGCCGTCTCCTCTCCTTCTCCAGGCTTCTCCACGTTCGCTTCCTCTTCTCTCTCCCGCCGTTTCTCGCTGCCGTTCTCCATTCTCTCCGCCACCGCCACCGCCACCGCACGGTGGTTGAAGCCAAACGAACCCAACAAACAGACAAAAACCCTATTCGCTGTTCCGAACAACCCAAGCCTCATTTTCTCTCATTCCAATCCATTTCCATCTCTCTCTCTCTCCTCCGCCGCTTTCTTTCTTCACAGTCTGAAACTCTTTCTCTATCTCTCTTGTTCTTGCCCTCTTCATACGCATTTTCTTGCTTTGGTTTGGGATATACAGCAACCACTGGGGGCAGTTATTGAGGCAGTTACGCCTTCTGGGGTTCGTCAATCAGTCTGGGTAGGGTTAGTTCTTCGTCGTATATCTCGCTTTCTTCATATTTCTCCCAGGTTATATTATTTATCGCTTGTGTATTCTCTTGCTGTTCAGACCTCCGCGGGAGTTTTCCGGAGGCTGCAAATTGGCTTTAGGGTTTCTGATTTTTTTTTTCCTTGCACATTCAATCGGAGTTTGGATTCAGGTTTTTTCAATTTCTTTTACCCTTAGGGTTTTCCTTTTTCCTGATCGAACTGTTTTTGACGGGTACAATCTTCTGTCTTGGAATTGCTCGCCTCACTTTATGATTCCTGAGTTTTGCCTTTCTTTATATTTCTGCATCTCAATCGATTCCCTCAAAGACGAGGGTTTTCCGAGCGTGTTTTGCTGACTGAATCTACCCTCAATCGAACATGGAAGCTTAGAGAGACACTGAGGCTCTTTCTCTTACCATTCTTTGTAACTGAACCGCTTCCCCTTATCCTTGCTATCTCCCCTGTTTTCATCCTCTGATTCCATACCCGTACGAGAATTAGGTTATTTTGATTTTGCTCATAAGATAAGATAAATCCCGTTCAGAATGCGTTCAGCTTGTAGCCAAATTGGCAGCTACTTGCTTGAATATCCGTGTTTGTGAAGTAGAATAATTGTAGTGGATAAACTCTTAGTGGCATTTAGGACAAAAGTTTTGAGAAGTATCCTCTGGGTTCATTCCCGTGCTTGAGTTCGTATCTTTGAAGCAATTCATTGCACATGTCAATCATTGCTGGAACCCCGGATATGCCACTAAGTTGATGAAAACACATATGGTTTGTAGCCGTGAATTGCATAGTCAGGGATGCCTGTGAAGGTTCATCCAACGCAAAATAGAGGTTAGACATTTGAAATAAAGAAGTACAGGTTAGGGTTTTATACATTCCTCTATATAAGGAATACGATTTTGGAAATTAGCGGTGGTAAAGAAGGCAGAAGTGTTTTTTACTTCTGATATTTTGATCATGTTCAGCATTCCTTATGGAAAGAAGTGAACCCACATTAGTGCCAGAATGGTTGAGAAGTACTGGAAGCGTTACTGGTGGGGGCAATTCAAACCACCATTTCCCGTTGTCTTCTTCCCACTCGGGTACTAATATTTTATTATTGCATGCTTTCATCAACGATGCTCTCTTTCTGCTTACGTGCCTCTGTTCTGATTTTGAACACCTTTTAATTGTATATCCTGTGTTGTAGATGTGTCCTCTCTAGCTCAATCGAGAAATAGAACTTCCAAGACCATTGGTGATTTTGATACTTCACGCTCTGCTTTTCTGGATCGGTCATCTTCATCGAATTCAAGGAGAAGTTCGAGCAATGGTTCTGCTAAACATGCATATAGTAGTTTTAACAGGGGTCACCGTGATAAGGATCGTGAGAAAGAAAAGGATAGGTTAAGCTTTGGGGATCATTGGGACCGTGATTCTTCTGACCCTCTGGGAAAGATCCTTTCCAATAGAATTGATAAAGATGCTTTGCGGCGCTCTCATTCAATGGTATCCAGGAAGCAAGGTGAGCTGTTTCACCGAAGAATTGCGACAGATCCAAAAATTGGTGTCAGCAGCAGTCTCAACAATGGCACTGGAATGCCTTCTGGAACTAGTGTCGGTAGTAGCATTCAGAAAGCTGTATTTGAAAAGGATTTCCCTTCACTGGGATCTGAAGAAAAGCAAGGAACATCAGATATTGGAAGAGTTTCATCTCCTGGTTTGAGCTCACCAGTACAGAGCTTGCCTATTGGGAATTCAGCCTTAATTGGTGGAGAGGGATGGACATCTGCTCTTGCTGAGGTTCCCAATATTATTGGAAGCAGCACAGGATCATCGTCATTTCAACAAACTGTTCCTGCTATATCAGGGGCAGGGCTGCTGAGTGTGACAGCTGGGCTTAATATGGCTGAGGCATTGGTGCAGGCTCCATCTCGAGCTCGTGCTGTTCCTCAGGTATCTGAGGTACTTTCCTATACCTTCTTCTGTTGTAAATTATGTACTCCATTTGATCTAAAGTTCGTCTTTCTTTACCCCTCTTGTAGTTATTCGTCAAGACCCAAAGGCTTGAGGAATTGGCTATTAAACAGTCCAGGCAATTAATACCAGTAACGCCTTCCATGCCAAAAGCTATGGTAATTGGGGCTAATGCAATTTTAGAATCTTTGTTGTATAGATTTGTTCCTGCTCCTTTTTAGTTTAACTAATTTTGGTGCCATTATTTTGTGGATTTGAAAACGAAAAATATTGATTCATGAAATATAAAAGAGAATTGAGAATCATAATTACTTGGTATCTTGACAACTTATATCAATCTCTGATGTCAGTTAGGATTGGCACTCTTCTTATAGCTGCATTGTGCTGTAGTCTTATGTACTTAGGATGTACGTATAATTATAGTCATTTTTGGGTAGTTTATACTCAAACTATGCAATGAAGATACTAGTAATATTTTTTTGACATTTTCTGTGCCCCGAGTGTCTGACAAACATTTTAAGAACTACAGTAATTTTTTTTGGAAAGTTTGTTATTCAAAGATTCTCTCTTCAACCTACCCATCGACTAAGAGAATACGTAGGTTGTATGTTAGATGGCAGAAGTTATAACATTTGCTAGAAGTTTATGGTTCAAAGTCATTTACTATGTGCTAGATAACAGTGCTACTTCCCCCCATATATTATGAGAGACTCAATTTTTACGCTGTTTTCTTGCTTGATCACTTTTTGGAAACTCATAAGAAGTAGATGCTAGGAAAGATATAACATGATGTTTTGGGGTCCACTTGTATAGTTTTCTTGTACGTGATTTTCCAGTTTGACTATGCAGGCTCAATTATCATTTGTTAATCACTTTTTATTTTCTCTCTCAAGTGCGAGGAAGGGCAGTAGTAGATTAAAAATGCTTTAAGGGAAGTGTAAAATTTCTATATTAAAGTCCTTCATTTGGTTTAGCTGTGGCCAATAGCCGTGGCCAATATATCACCGATGCGGCTAGCCGCTAGTATCCTCTGTTAATGTGTATATTTGGTAGGCAAGTTTTTTTTATTGTGCCTGAAAGATTTGTTAAGCTGTTATCTGACTGTCAACTCCTCTTCCAATATTGTTGTTATAACTTTTCTGAGCATACCTATTCTGGAAGGTTCTGATTTGTTCTTTTTGTTTTTGAAGCTGATATCAAATATTGTTGTGTTTCAGTATGGTAATGTAAAAAACTTGTTTAGCAATATAACTTTCAAATAGTTTTCAGGACAAAAAAAGGCCGTGGACAAGAAATATTATTTTTTTACTTTCATTGTGTTTTATTTTACGTTTTCTAAATGAACTATTCACATCTGATCATTATTATTTTAAACATATAACTTAATTTAAATATGTTAATTTTTATATTAATATGCAAAAGAAATAAATGAAAACACAAGAACCTAATATATCTTTCCAAATAGTTTTAAAAGATTTGTTTATCAAAACAATTGTTATAAAATACATCCAAACTGTTCTCAGCTCTTGTTATCTAGAATATATTTAGTCTTTACGATTTGATAATCCTCTATATCCTGGTAAATTTTTACAATAAAATATTGATTTTAGTAGTCTTCATTTCAGCATTAAATGTTATCTAGGAATACATATTTCTCATAATTATGTGTATCTGCCAATCTTCTGTTTTTCCCCTTTAGATGATCGTTGGCTTATTTCTTTGATAGGTGCTTAATTCTTCTGATAAATCAAAGCCCAAGCTGGCATCAAGAACCGGAGAACTTAATGTAACCATCAAGGGTGGACAGCCACAGCCCTTGCCAGTCCATCATACCAACCAAACTCGTGGTGGACATGTCAAGTCTGACGCTCAAAAGAGTTCTCATGGGAAGTTTCTTGTTCTCAAACCACGAGAAAATGGTGTCTCCCTTGCTGTAAAGGATGTCCCAAGTCCAACTAGTAATGCAAACAACATGGCAGCAAACAGCCAGTTCGCTCTTGCACCTTCAGTTCCACATGCTCCTTTGAGAAGCCCAAACAATTCAAATGTTTCCTCTGTGGAGCGCAAGATTGCTAGCTTGGATCTCAAATCCGGATCAACTTTGGAAAAAAGACCATCCTTATCACAAGTCCAGAGTCGGAATGATTTCTTTAACCTCATTAAGAAGAAAACTCCAAAGAGTTCTTCTGCTATTCTCTCAGATTCATGCCCTGCTGTGAAATCTCCTACAATTGGCCAATCTAATGAACTAACAAGGGAAGAAATCAACATTCCTGCAAGTCCTCGTGTTGTTGAAAATGGTGCTGTGGAGACTAGAAATGGCGATAGTTCTGAAGAGGTTCAGGCATCTTGTGACAGTGGTGAAAAACTTGCGAGCCACGTTGGTGCAGAATCTTTAGATGAAGAGGAGGCTGCTTTTCTTCGTTCTCTTGGATGGGATGAGAGCTATGGTGAAGACGAAGGCCTTACTGAAGAAGAGATCAATTCTTTCTATGAGGAGGTAAACGAATACTTCTTGATATGATGTTTCACTACCTCTATTGCTTTAACTAATCCCCGCTGCAATATTTTTCAAAGATTGTTCTTGTTTATATTAGCTGACGAAGTTGTAATGGTATGTTATAATTATAGTTGCAGTATATGAACTTGAAGCCACCTACAAAAATGGTCCGGTGCATACAGCCAAAGATATTTGTGCCGTCTGAATCTCATGAGGATAGCAAGGATGGAGCCGGTTCTGAATTGAGCTCATCTGACTCAGAAGCCTGAATTGCCTTTTTTCACCCATGAGAAGTTCTAGTTCACAATTTTTAATGGCAGTGGGGTTATTTTTTTTTCTTATTTTTCTTTTCCTTCTTTTTGTTTTCGTGGTTTTAAAGAAATGCTGATGAGAGTTGGGTTGGAAGAAGAGGTGGATGTTAATTGAAACACTGAACAGTGCAAATAGTGCAATAAGTTACAGTTGCCCAAATCCTGCCTACCTTTTACAGCGGGAGTTTTTGCGGTTTTTAAGGGCAGTTGCAAAGGTTCGGCAGGCGCATATTTTGTCTGCTCTGAAAGATGTGGTGAAAGTTGCATCTTTTGGTTCGTTTTGGTCCTTTTGTTCTCTTACTTTTTGAAGAGGTTTTGATTCTGGAAGTTGCTAGAAAGGAAAAAAAAAAACAAGAAAAGAAAGGGTTACTGCTTTGGAGAAAAATGGAAAAGGAAAGAGAGATGAAAAGTTTCTATCCTAGTTTTAGCATCCATTGATTTATTGTTTGAGATGTTACTTTTTTACAGTTGGGTAGCGTAGCCTTTGACATTGAATTGCACTGATTGTGATTACACATGAATAAGAGGATTAAATTTAGAGACTAATTGTCCGGTACCACTCTATTCACCCAATCATTAATATTTTGTTTAAAGAAATATAGTATATTTTTTTCTTTTGCAAATTTGTTATTTTGGCCTTTTTCTTCTCCAAATTCAAATATTATTAAATAATATTCACCTTTCTTACGGTATGGTCTGGTGTTATAGCAAGTAATTAGAGTTAAAGATGGAATGTGGACTAATTCATGTTTTTAAAAATTCTCATTGCAAGCAACTGGTTACTTTGAGGTCGTTTTCCAAAGCACGTATTGCATTCGGCACCCCTTAAGAATCTACTGGGAAAAGATTGCCATTGATTTTTATATATTTTTTTTCCAGCAAATGGTTGCTTCTTGTGATCAATTCGTCACTTTCTCAGCTGCTATGCCGGCTGTAGTTTATCAAATAGAAACCCCTCCACTTACTAAGCAATCCTTTGGATTCTTCAAATTCATTAAGGCATCCACTACAGCCCCTCGGGACCGTAATTTGTCCCTTTTCATCTAAATTGTTTCCATTTATTCTTCTTTTCAAGATATGAACAAAGTGCGACAAGGCCGAAATGGCAGTAACCTTGAAAATTTGGCTCGCTTATAATTGAATTCGTAAAGATATGTAGATATGGTTTGAGCTGACGAATAACACAACATTTACAAGATGTAAAAGTAAAGGGAGACCTTGTGGTTCAGTTCTAATGAAACATGCACAAATGACTCGCCAATGCAGCTCTACACAGTTGGTAACTCTCTTCAGCCTCTGACGTCCAAGTTCATTGATTCTCTCCAACTTATTCCGAGTGAGAAGTCCAGTAGATCAACCCACTGCAACAAACACTACTTCAGGAAAACAGATCGTAGAAACAGGCTAACATTATAGGAAACTCCTCGGAAAAACATTATGGTATAGTAAGTTAGCCTTTGCTATAAAGAACATCACTAGTAAGTTAGCCTAGTGATGAAACCCCTGAATTATCTAATTTTTTCCAGAGAGCAGTTTCAAGCAACAAAGAACAGTTTTTTCTCAAAAACATATATTGATATAGTATTAGAACACTAAAGAGAAAAGGTGATTTAAAATGTTCCACGTAGATTGAGGAAGGGTGGAATATAGAAGTTATTTTATATGAATCATACTCAGAAATCAAGAGAAACAACATACTGAAAGTTTATCCCAACAACTCTTCTTTAGACTTTAACAGAGTTGCCTTGCAGAATTTTTTTTGGATAAGAGCCTTGCAGAATTAATTCAACGGAGTTGAGGATAAAAAGTTATCGCATGGTTGTTGGCACAGATCCAAATAAAAGACAAAAAGGAAAAATCAGAATTAAGATAATCATTGAGAGGAAGGACCATTTACCTAACCAACACAAACACACACTGTAATACTCCCGCAACTCCCGTCCACACTGATGGCCCAGTTTTTACTATTGAATCTTGTATCAAGAGTCCCACTGATGCTGCTAATGAAACGAATGATACCACATAAGCGAAGAAGAGCCAAAGCTTCAATCTGTTGTTAATGGAAATATCAGCACTGTTAATTACAACAATATACTTGCACTACATCAACACATCAAATTCTCAATGTTATCACAGGATTCATTAATTTTCCTTTGCTTATAGGTTTAAAACTTGATAAACAAAGGTTGATTTCCATGATGTCCCGACGTATCAATTCATAGCCAACATATCAATTCATCATGTCCTGACATGAACCGATATTGTATTCTAGTAGGAATGTGGAAGGCATATAAAATTTCTCTTTAAGAAAAATGAACAACAGATTTTGTCCTCAACAAGCAGATATGCAGAATCTTTACTACTGGGCTGTGAGCACAGTAGACGTCCATGATTTATGTTGCCATTAACATATAATGAAAAAAAAAATCCTAATTCCCTTCACGTTTCATTATCCTTTGTACCCCCCTCAATCAGTAAAGTTGACTCTTGAGACTCCTAGTGATTATCGTCCCTAAATCACAGCGGTTAAAACATATGGAGCAAGCCGCAATTTTATGTCGTTACCTTGCTCTAATTGTTATTTTCTCCATTGATCAGTAAATATGTGCACAATTCTTTTAATCCGTGTGCGTTTGATCCAGCTCGTGAGACAACTGTCCAACCCTACCATACATTAGGTTGCAAAAATAATTCATTGGATATTAAATCCTAAATAGTTGTATAATTAATGTTACCGTTGATCAATAGGTCTTCCATACAGATTTTAATTCCACAATAACCACCTTAAGAACTCCTTTTTTTTGTGGGTTCTAATGAAGCTCGTAGAAGCTAGGTTTCCACTAGCAAGTCGCTAGTGATTTTATTCCCAAGCAAGTATTGCAACTACTGAAGGTGTAAGGAATGGTTTTCAATGCATCTTAATCCTGACATAGCAACCCAAAAACATTTCTTAGCTCTAGAACATTATAACCTCAAATACACCTTTTTCTTATGTTTGTCACTGTCAGACCTCCACCAGCGTTTACTATCACTTGGACCATTCAATCAAGAAATTATGATCGATCTCTTCATTTCTGCTGGTCTATGCAGTTCACACATACACATTTTTCTTTCAACTCTCTCTCTCTATATATATACCACTAGACATGTGCATTACACCCTACACAACCTCACTCTTCCCCCTTAGTAGTTTCTCCTCTTGACAACCCACTTAATCGGAAAGGATATTAAAAAGGGATTTACAGAATTGGCTAACAGGACGTTCTGATAATAATCATCACAGTAGAAATGCTGCTCCCATGAAAAAAAAGGCGTAAAAGTCTCGGTGCAGATATCATATCACATATGCAAATTACTCTTACTTTAAACACAGACATTGACAGTGTTCAACTTTTGTTGCCTATTTGACTTTTCTCCTCCTTTATGCGCTAATAACGGACAGCTAACGAACAATTCATTCGTTGCTCGATTCCAAGCTTCGTGATGAGTGTTTCGACCATGCCCCTGTAACTTCTATTGCATGCAAGCAAATTTGGGCTCAAAGTGCATTCGATAATCTAAAAATGTAAATTAATACCCGAATGTATGAGTTCATAAGATCCTAACACATCCAAGGAGAATAATGCTAGCAAGAAACTAAACCACATTGCACATTAACTTGTCGAAGAAGGACGCTATGAAATTGCATTCAATCAAATCGAATGATAAAGCAAGAGGGCCGCTATATGATCGGTGACGGAATTGAACAATAGAGAAAAATAGGAAAGCAGACAACACATTCATAAAATACTCGCCTCCATTCGCCTTCCTCGTACGGAGAATAATCGATATCTTCTTTCCGAACGCAATTGAACATGAGAGCCGCGAAAGAGGCAAAAATACCTGCAACGCCAATACCGGAGGCACGCCGTCAAAAACCCTAAGCGCGAATTACACGGAGCTTGGAGTAGTAAATGTGTAAGAATAAAGAACCTGGGAGGTAGTGGACGAAGGAGACCGGAACAGAACTGCAGACGACGGCGTCAACCCAAAACCACCATCCGGCGCCGAACACGGCACCGGCGACGCCTGGGCCGAAGATTGACCACAGTTCCGCCAAATCCATTTGGGGTTTCTTCGTTTTGCCTCCTCCTTGCGCTTGCGGGTCGAGACAGCTTGATTTGGAGAGGCAACTGTGAACTTAATAATGATCTCACAGTTCAGACTCT
>NW_019104505.1:1072489-1108258 GCF_001995035.1 Momordica charantia
AAATAAAAATAATTATATAAAGACAAAAATTCTTCGTTTTAATTATTATTTTTTATAAGGAATTATATTTATTCTTTTTTTTTTTAGTTCGAATTATATTGATTATTATTGTTTGATAAGATTGTCATTACAAGGTCTTTTTCCCTAAATATAATGCTTTGAAAATTTCAATTTTACCTTTAATTTATTAGAAAAATATCAATAACTAAATTGATAATTATTTAAAAGAATGGAGATATTTAGCATTTTCTTTCTTCCGATGATAATACAACATAAATATAGGAGTGATAATGTGAATATAGTTTAAATGTTATTTTGGGTGGTTGTATTCTCAGCTTTCGGTTTAGGTGTATTTTTAAAATGTCTATTGTGATCGTTGTATTTTCAGTTGTGATCGTTGTATTTTCAGCTTTTGAAGATGAAAAGCTTTGGCGCATAGCCCTCACGGTTTTACTTTTGGTTCTATCCAAAATACTTCATACCAATGGACATAATTGTCATATCTTACATAACTATGATCATCTCCTCCCCAAATCAACGTAAGACTTTGTTTGCATTTCGTTTATAAACCCAACAATCCTCCCTCAAACAAAGTACCAACGAGTCTCTCCTTAAGTAGCCACTAATTCGTACTCTCGGAGACCAGAACGAGAGCTCGCTCTTATCTAAGGTTTCCGCCACACCTTGATAGAGCACACCCACAGATTCCACCATGACTACACCTTCCAAGACTCACCACTTATTTGTTCGACACTCGAGGATTTCATCAACATAGCTAGGTTTAGATCATGGCTCTAATACAACGATATTCTAAGTACCCCGAGTATCTCTACAATTGTATAATATTGTTCGCTTTTGGCATAACCCTCATGGATTTGCTTTTGGTTTCACCCAAAAGGTCTCATTTCCTAATCAATATGGGACTTTGTTTGCATTTCCTTTACAACCCTAATAATTGGTAAGTACGATGAAAAATTTAGTATTCCAACTACATGCATGGGAAATAATGACTTTCTCCCTTTTCTATATTGTAACTTTAAACATGATTAAATTATTAGTAACTTTAAACATGATTAAATTATTAGTGAATCCAAAAATTTAAGTTAAAAGGGTTAAAAGTAAATTTGTATAACTAAAAAACATATCACCAAACCCAACAAAGCATAAATCAATATTAAATGCATATAAGATCTTATAACATCTCAAACATGATTAAATCATTGATGAATTTAAAAGTTTTTTTTAATACATTAACCTAAAAACTTAAGCTCAAGAGTTAGGATAAAAATTTAGTCATTTATAAGATACCTAACAAAAGTATCATAAAATCCAACAAAGTGAAAATCAATATTAAATGACGAGGAAATGACAACTCGTGGGTTTAAACATAGGACCTCCTGTTATGATATCGTCTTAAGCATATTTATTTTTTTTAAGTAAATGTCTTAAACATGATTAAATCATTGATAAATCAATTTAATCATTTATAGGATGTGTAACGTAAATATCATATCTGATTGTATTTTATGACTTGTATTTGAGTCTTCTTTCTTTTTCTTTTTCTTTTTTTTTTTTCAGATCAAATGAAAATAAACCTAAAACTAACCACGAGAGATTTAACCATCGACTTTTAGGACGGTAGATGTTATCCTATGTTTGGATCGAAGACTTTCTTGACTTATTTAAATTATATTATGATACTTTAATTTCAATGTTCATTATAAATTGGTTTGTAAACTTTAAAACATCAAATCTTCAGGTGGAACTCTTGTACCCTTAATTTGTTGTATTAAAAAAAACATTATGTTTTCAAATAACAGCAAAATATAATTATTCACATGAGATTTCTAAAGAGACTGTACTTCATAGAACTGAATTTTGATTTTGTTGTATATTTGTGTAGTTGATTAAATCTCTAGTAGTTATCCTCTAATTATTTTTCTCAACTTTAAAGATTGAATTATTTTTCTTGAACTTGGATCGAGGTTCTGGTGCTTCGAAATTCTTCAAGTCTTCAAAGAGGAAGAACCTTCAATTTGCTATATGAATTCTCCAACTTCTCAACCTTTTAAAATGAGTAGACTCCTCTACCCCACAAGCTTTGGTGGGATTTCGGTTTGTGTGATTTTAGACCCAACTCATGGATTTGGACTCTATTTGAGTCATAAGTCTAATTTAATTTCACATAGTCTAGGTTTATGTGATTTTTTGACCCATTCCCTAAATCTAGGCCTGTGATTTTGGACCAAACTCAATTATTTAAGTGTATTTATACTTATTCAAATTTGGTAAAGTTCTATTATCAATCCACTGCAATGATCTTATTGGTAATTTGGACTTTGGGTCAAATTACCCTCCAATGTTTTTTGGGAAATTTAAGTGGATGGCTAAATTTTGCCACCCGTTTTAAAAAATATCTATTAGTTTTGAAGTGGATGGCTCCAATCCCGATGACCATGAAAGACATGTGACATTATTTGAAAATTACTAATTTATTGTCTTTAATTTTAAAATTTAAATACCATTTTGGACCTTACGTACTCTTAGTTTTGGTTCATTTTGGTTTATTTTGATTATTGTAATTTCAAAATGTTCTTTTTTCTCCGTATACTTTCAATTTTCATTCATTCTAGTCTCTTTACTTTCAAATTGTTCGTTTTAGTCCGTGTTCAAGTTTAAAAATTAAACATTTAAACTTTCGTAAGTTCAAGTTTCCCTACTCAAAAAACTGAATCTATTTTAGGGATGCAATCTTATCACTAATAAACGTTTAAGGTTTTAATAGGAATCTAATTTTTTCATTTATGAACTCAAATTTTTATAATTAAAACTTTAGACGTGTAATTGTAATTACTTACCATACTTTAGGGGTGATTTGTGTAATTTTAAAGTTTGCAGAATATATCCAACTTTTGAAAACTAAAAAAAAAATATTTATTTTGTTTTTCAAGTTTGGCTAACTAGTCAAACACATTTTTGGAAGAACGTGAAAAACCTATCAAACTTGTACGATATCCCACTCTCATAGTTGGAGATATATGCTAATTACCGTTGAGCTATGCTTATTTTGACAATTTTACACGATTTGAAAATATAAAAAAACTATAATTTAATTTCAAACGAGACTTCATTTGAGTCATTGTAGCTTGACTTTAGTTTAATTTAATTGATACGATTCCAATTTAATTTGATATTGGTTCTCATTTGAACTTCTTGACTTTGAGAGAAAAAATATATACCTTTATTAAACTAAATTGTGCTCGTATTGACAACCAGATAAGTTAAATATCAAAGATTAGAATATTAATCATAGATAGAAAATGTATCATGTATTCTACGCCATGACAAGTTGCAATGACAGGGATGGGTTGTGAGGTTAAACCCACCCATCCAAAAAGCCACGCAATTCCTTTTACTTTCTAACAGTTGGCCAAATATGAAACACAAGCTTATTGCACGTAAATGTACAACTTTTTACATATTTATTACGGCAATGGTATGCATATAACATTTGTGACTTTTTCTTGGTACAATATGAAGTTGGGAGATTCAAACTCATGATCTATTCATCAAAGATATGTGTAAATTACAGTTGAACTAAATTATGTTAGCAACATTTGTGAGATATGTACCTAGCAAAGGATGCCACATATTTACCTCATTTTATATCCAGATATATACTAATCAACAAGAGTATAACTAAGTCAAAACGAATATAGTTCAACGGTAATTGACATATATCTCCAATCGAGTATAACTAAATTGATTATGACATATATCATGAACAAAAAAAATTAGAGATTTGTTGAAAAGAATTTGAAGTTCGAATTATCATCCCACATGTTATTTAACGAAACATAAAAAAACAATATCAAGCAAAAAATTATCAATTAAAATCTAAGGTTTTGAAATTTTAATTTATCTAAATTCAAACTTAAATTCCAATTGACCTAAAAAATAGGACTTCATAACCAAAAAAAAAAATCTAAAAGTCCAAATTTTAAAAGGTGGGAAGAAAACTAAAGGCATAGATTAACTTTAAAGTAATTTAGCTTGAAAACGAGAGACGTTAGGATATTGATTTGATTCTACAATCGAAGATTTATATTTTTGATCAACTGAGTTATGTTCATGTTGATAATTATCGATTCTTTACCCCGACAAATAATAAATGTACCGCATCTCGAATATGATAAATATTTGTAATGGTAGGAATAATTGGTGAGACTTGGAATCATGGGGTTAAATTGGTAATTTTGAAGTGAAGGAAAACGAAAAGAAAAAAAAAAGGAAGGTAAGTAAACTAAATTGGAATATGACAAGAGAGCATCGAAAGGCGAAAAAATGCACAAACGCAAAAACTTGACTGGATTAATTGGAATTTGGAATAAACTTTAAAATTTATATACGCGAAAAAAATTAGGCAATAGCGTTGATCCGGTAAAGGAATTACATAACTAGAGCCAATGGATAGATGACACGTAGACAGCGGAGGAGCTAATACCGCTGCAACTCTAGTGTCTTACTACACGCTAATAAATCTCCCATATAAAATATCTTTCTAGAATCGAACCGCCTTCACTGCCTGCAAATAACGCGAATCTCTCTCTCTTCCTTTCTCTCTCATCCCAATCGAAACCGAAACCGAACTGCGATTGCGAACAAATTTTTAATCATTCATTCATTCACAACAAAAGGGATCCGAAAAAAACAACACGAATCACACTAATTTCAGACCCCAATCCTGGTTACGCCTCATCTTTTCCTCGCATATACCCGTGCAGGCGAGGAGTTTGGACCAGGATTTCTGGATTAGGGTTAGGGTTAGGGTTTGTTTTTGTCCTTTTATCTACATAGTGCGTGCATGCGAGGGTCTGGATCACATGTATGGCAGTGTTGTTATCTGGATAGTGTGGAATTTGGGGCTTTGACCATGGAGCGCGCCAGAGGTGGGTTAATTCTTGGTTATTGTTGGTGATGACTAGAGACCGATGTCTCCTGGGAAAGAAGATGATGGGTAGGGGTGCGGACGGAGGCTGTGGTACTGAGGAGAGGCCTTGCCCACTGTCTAGAGTGCCCAACAGAATACCGTTGACCCAAACTCAAGCACAAGAGGAGAAGCTTTGTACTGTGAACATTGATTATTACGCGCAGGCTCAAAAGGCGTTGTGCGAGCGCTCGCCATTTGATGTTGCGGAAGAGACTTCAGCTTCTTGTGTGCCTACTTTGCCCAGTAGGCTGGGGAGCTTTTTGGTTAGACATTCGGATGGTAAGAAACGGCAGCGGAAATCGAATTCCGGGGCAGACAAGAAGTCTTCTCGGCAAGGTGAAAGGTCGCGTGGCTCCAACATTTGGGTTGAGACCGAGGAATATTTTAGAGACTTGGCGTTGCCTGATGTAGACACTTTGCGTGCAGCGTCTTCCTTTAGCAGTTTAGTGGCTAGGAAGTGTTTTACAATTCCGTCTTTGGGAAATGTTCCAGAAGCAAATGTAGGTGGCAGTGAGAATGTTAGTGATCAGAATATGGATGGGGTCGTTGTTAAAGACGAGGTTGTGGATGATCGTTTGTGCTCGGAAATGAGCATGGCTGAAGCCAATGGTTCACCTCCGGAAGACAAGGGTTGTTTGAATTTGGATTCTTCTCGCGGATTAGAATGGCTCTTAGGTTGTAGGAATAAGGTGTCTTTAACTTCGGAGCGGCCTTCGAAGAAACGGAAGCTTCTAGGTGGCGACGCAGGGTTGGAAAAAGTTCTGATTGCTTCTCCTTGCGAAGGAAATTCATCTCTATGCCACTTTTGCTCGAAGGGTGATACGGACAAAGGGTTAAATCCGTTAATCACTTGTAGTTGTTGTCATGTGGTGGTTCACCATAAGTGCTATGGCATAAGAGAAAAAGTTATTGGATCCTGGTTGTGTTCTTGGTGTAAGCAGAAGGATAAAACCAATGATTCCACGAAGCCTTGTTTGCTCTGTCCCAAGCAGGGTGGTGCTCTGAAACCTGTACATAAGAACGTCAACAGTGGATTTTCTGTCGAATTTGCTCATTTGTTTTGTTGTCAGTGGATGCCAGAGGTATATATAGAGGACTTGACGCAGATGGGGCCCGTTATGAATATGGGAGGTATAAAAGAAACTCGGAAGAAGTTAGTATGTAACATATGCAAGGTCAAGTATGGAGCCTGTCTTCGGTGCAGCCATGGTATGTTCATTGTTCCATTATTATATGCCATTCTCCTTTTCTGTTTGGATGATGCATCGGAAGCACATTCTACGTGGCTACTAGCGGTCGTCAGATTTTGGTTCATTTTTTGCTGTTAACTTGTATGAACTGGGTAGATTACTTTTATGCTTTCAAGTAGAAAGGCATGTTTTTGGCTTGTTTGTTAAAGTCCTTTGTACAAAGTATTTAGAAGTTGGTCGAAATCTGAAATCAATGAACAATTATTTTCTACTACTCTTGAGGTTCGATTTCATGTTCCTGGGCTGCGTTCTCTCTCTCTCTCTCTCTCTCTCTCTCTCCATTCCTCCCTCCTCTCTCTCCCAACATAACTTTGCTTTCTGACTTCTTTGGAAGGTTAGTTGTTGAATTACTACCATATTGAGATATAAGAAGTGGTATTAAGAGAGGGGTCATCCATACTTGTTATATTAACTTTATCGTCTATCTATTCTCCAAAAGATGCGAGCAGTATAATAGCCATCAGGATATATTGTTGGTTGTAATTAATTATCATTTAGTTTATTCTTAAGAGAGGGTCTCATTTAAACAAACATGCTGACTTGAGGCGTTATCATGACTAAACAGTTTCTTCTTTCATGCTTTGTCTATTATTCAGACCGATAGCTAGAGGGCAGATTTCTTATCTGAGGATGTTGGTGGTTCCTGATTTGATAAAAAGGAAAAAATCTCTAGGAATTTCTTGATATTTATAGGTCGTGCATTCCAACTTATAAACCTCTTATTGGAACTCTAAAGTATCGAGTAAACACAGCTTTTTTTTTTATGGATGGAAAATATTGTATAACTCAAAAAGCATATAAAAGAGTTGCGATGATTAAGTTCTCTCCCAAGAAAGATAAAAAAGACTCCAATTGGCTTGAATCAAGAATATTGGATCTTATGTAACCGTTCTATGGAAGCTTGTCAACTAAAGAAATTAGACCAAATTAGATTCCATACCTTCCATACCCTTTTCTTTTGTCTAGGAATTCTATGATTTTTATCTCCCAATCTCTAACAAGATAGTCATTTAACAAACTATTCTAGAGGATTTTTGTCTTGTTTCTGGAAGGGTGCGCCCAAGCTAGTGGAAGGAAGAAGTCCTCAAGTCTTTTAGAAGCACACCATGAAAAATTGCTTTGTAAAAGTCTTCAAGGGGCAAATTGAATTTTATCAAATAAGTGCTGGATGGCTTCACTGAACTTTTTACAAACAACATAAATCACACGACGAGTATTGGAAATCTTTTATCGTTTTATTGATATTGAGGATATGGATTTTGATATTGCTTAGTTGACCAAGCAGGCACCGGCTTTAATGAAGGTTCTTTGTATACTTGATTATAACCAGGCAGGCATGCACCTGAATTTCCATAGGGATCTACTCCCAATGAATTTATGGGGGGTGTTTGGACTTGTGGAGATACCTTTGATCATAAATTTAAAGATGGATTTTACAGAGTTCCATGGTGTTCTAGTGTTCATGTATTGGTTAGGAATATTATTTCTGACCTAAAAAGGATGGAAAGCCCATTCTTCAACCTTTGTTGTTTTTGCTAAGGGATCGTCTGAACTTTAGGTACCGAGTGGTGTAGTGCCGGTTAGACACTGCTTTAGTTCTATGATGTTGACTTACTCTTCAACGGCATAAAGATTAGTGACATTTCAACTTGGGCAGTTGCAATCTCATCAAACTATTTCCAAATTCTACTTCTTCTTTGAAGTAAAAGAGGATCTTTCTAGTGTTAGCAATATCCAAGCCCATCCTGCTCTTTAGGCAAAGCTCACAGGACCACTTATTCCAATGGGAACCCTTCTCCAACTAAACATGTTCCAAGAAATTCTCTCATAATTCATTTTGCATCCTATTCAAGAGTATTTTCTGAAGTCTTGGGGTCTTCTGAATAATCATGATTCTGTTGAAACTTGAAAGCGTTTTAGTAGTTGTATTTATCAGCTGAAGGTACGATAGCTGGATGAATAGGTTTGAAGAAAATAGTTATGCATCACTATTCACTACTACTCTTAATATTATAGCAGCTACCATTAACTGTGGAGATGACCTGATTGTAAATTTTCCCTAGTTACGAGCAAGGTGGCTAGAGAAATGATTGGCATCTACCAAAAATTTCATAGATGTAGTGTTTAAAATTAATTAGAAGGAACGTATTACTTTTTAAGGTTTTAGAAAATCTATTTGCGTCTGGATCTCTCTGTATATAAATTAGAAAGTTTATCCTTCTAAGGTTTTTAATTCATTGACAGTCATTTCATTTGAAAACAGACCATAATTGGCATGCAGAGGTGGAAGTTATCATTGTCATGGAATTTAAGAGGCCATTCTCGTTTGTATCCATTGATAATATGCACAGTAAAGTAGCATGGGTGCCTCCCCTTATTTATTTGCTTTGCTCTTTCCCATTTTTATATAGCATCCAAAGTGAAAACGATAACAGGAGTTTGAGGATGAGAAATTCTCTTAGAACACCAAATATTTTACATGAAAAATGTCCATCTAAATTACATTGGAAATTCCAAAGTTTAAGGGGGCGTTTGACCTGTAGGAATAAGAATATGAATGTAAACCTGAGACTATGATGCCTATAAATTGAATAACCATGTTTGGTAGGTCATGTTAGTACAAAGATCTTAAAATGAGTCTTAAATTATAAAATTATTAATTAATTGTACACAGTTAAATTAAATTTGTTAACAATATTTTGTTTCATAAGTTACTTCATACTAAATTTAAAATTAATTATTTATAATTAAAGACAAATAGTTAAAATCAAATAAATTAAATTGAATTTTATATTAACAATTTTCACGGGTTTATGAGGCTAATGTTTAAGTTTAATAATAACATTGGTTTAGGTTGCCCATTCTCCCCTCTATGTTACTGCATACCGCATACCAAACAGCCCCTAATGGTTTTACATAATACTGATCAGCCATAAATTCCCGAGTGGCAACTGTTTGTGGCCTCCCTTACCAATCTTAAGACAATGTGATTTAGTGCAATTTGGTGAAATCTATCCCTGGTTTACTTGGTTTAGAAAAATGAACAAAAAGAGATTTTGAGGACAAAATTGATGATTTTGGATCCGGCATTCAGGGGAAATTTGGGAGTTAGATAGTTTTTATTATTATTTTTTATGTTCTTCTCGCATACAGTTTCAAACTCTCTTGTTAGTACACCACCTTTTTAGTTAATTTAATTTGGACTATTTTTTAGGTTTGGCGGATACTCCATCCTCCGGTCTTTATGACACAATCAATAATTCGCTTCATTTTCAATTAGGCCTTGCTTCCCCATTTGTAGTTTTTCTTAGGTAGTTTTCTTATCAAGGAAAATAAGTCCCAAGACATTTTCCTGTTACTTTTCCTAAGAGAAATTGCCTGTTCTTTTCTCTCATCAAATTATCCAAGATTATATGAAACTGCCAGCCGCTTCAAAAAGGCCGTTCTCTTTTTACTGGTAAGTAGCAATTCCCCCAAAAAGGTTCTAGCAAAGAATATTCCCCTTCAGAATCCTCTCTCTGTGAATTGTGATAGGCCAGACTTTTCTCATACTTGGTCAAGATGTACTTTGCCCTTTCAGATTGGAGATTTATATATATTATATTTCTATTTGTATGCTAATCTTCATTATGTATTTGTTCTGTGGAGTTTACGGTCATGTTCTCCATCCGTACATATTGGAGAATAGGAGCTCTCTCTGTCTTGGATGATTTAAATGTCACGTTATTATTGGCTTCATATGCTTAACCTTTGGTGTATTATGATGGTTTATTATCTAATTTCCTCTATTGTTTGGGGACGACTTTTAATATTTGGAACTGTAGTCTCTCCATGTCTATGAACAATCGGAAATCTATTATGTAGTCCTTTTTGGGTGGGGTTTTCCTCTACCCCCCAGCCACTAGTTGTTTTTGCCTTTTTGTTGATACAGGTTTCTTATCCAAAAAAAAAAAAAAATTGGAACTGCTCTACCATCTGTGGTTTTTGATTTTTATGTTTCTTCATTCCGTCCAATCCTTTTGAGTTCTCTCCTACTATTTATTAATAGTTATCTTGCCTGGGTGATTGCTCTCAGGAACTTGCAGAACCTCCTTTCATCCAATTTGTGCAAGGGAGGCTAAACATAGAATGGAAGTCTGGGCAAAATATGGGTGTGATAATGTAAGTGTGAATTATTCCCATCCCATTCTATACTTTAGTCTGTCTGATAACAATTTCAACCGTGACTGTAAAATTCGACTCAATCACATCTTTTTTATTTTTTATTTTTTCTTTCTTTTATGTATCAAGAAGCCCTTTGTACTGTCTAAAAGAGTACACCTTTCAAAGATCTAAGCTTGCTTCTATCAGGTTGAGCTTCGAGCTTTCTGCTCAAAGCACTCAGAAACACGAGATTTTAGGAGCAGTGGCCAAGTTCAAGACACTTCTGAAGCTGTTAACTGTAACTCATATGTGGTCAACCACCTTCCAGTGACATTGTCAGTTAACAGACCGCAGAAATTAGTTGGGAGAAGGAACATTGATAATCTTTTACTCTGTAAGGAAGCTTCTGATACGAACTCTGGAAAATTGGGCGATGGTGAATTAGAAGATATAGGATCCACGGATCTAAGTTTAAATGCTGATTCTGTTGGTACACACAAGTCTACTATCCAGGGGGTTGAGGATGTCAACCCACTTGACTCCCTTAAATTTGCATCGATTATGAAAAAGGCAAGCTTGCAAGTTTCTATTTCGTTTTGATATTAAATCTTTCTTTTCTAGGGTTGTCTTACTTAAACTGTATGTCTACCTTCTTGCAGTTGATTGATCAAGGAAAAGTCAATGTTAAAGATGTAGCCTCAGAAATTGGCATACCGCCTGATCTATTAAGTGCAAAACTTACAGTAATGCCTGTGATTATTCAATTTTAAAGAAGTTTTTCTCCATGTAAAATAAAATCCTGTGCTTTGCTTACATTATCGTTTCTTCATTCTGTAGGCTGACAACCTTGTCCCTGACTTGAAATCTAAAATTGTCAGATGGCTAAAAAATCATGCTTATATTGGTGCCCTGCAAAAAAATTTGAGAGTCAAACTTAAATCGGCTGTTTTGTCCAAGGCTGTTGTTGGAGCTGCTGATCGTTCTGACTCTTTATCAGTTCCTGAATCTGAAAATTCAGATCTTATTGCTGATAAATTGGTTAAAACTCGACGAAAAACTAAAAGCAATATGAGCCATCTGAAGAATGATGAAATCAAATGTTCATCTGAAGAGACTTTAGGTGGTGGTCTAGCAATGCATAGTGATTCCTTGGATCAGCAAGATAGTGAAGAACCGGGTGATTCAAATAAGGAATGTATCCAAGACTCTAGTGAAAAGGTTGAGCACGTTATCTTTATTATTGTTATTTTTCGCCATTCTTTCTTTGGGCAGCAGATCTTCTGATTTTCCCTATGGAATCCAAATGATGAGTAGTACCATTACGCTTTTATTCCACTCTCCTCTGCATGGTTCCTTTGATTTCTTGACTGGTGAACTTGTAAAGTATCCTCAGTTATTGGAAAAAGTAACAAAATAACGTTCTTTTTCTATCGAGGTGGTTGCAATTGATGGATTTCATTACATCAATGTAAAATCGATGGGAACTCTTGTTCTCATCTGTCCCTATGTTCATTGTTTATTTTCTACTTTTTTAGGCCTGCTAAGATAACACTTTAATGTGCTGATTTAAGGAAAGGTTATGTATAATCATTCCCTTATTGTTTGTCATGACCCCATTTCTCTTGCTTCGCTGTTCTCTTCTTTCATTTTATGGCCAGTATTAACTGGTTCAATACAATCACGTAGGTAGGTTGATAAGGGCAGTGTGTTGAGGAGGGTAGACTCTCTATGCGATTATGAATATGTTGGTATTTGCCTGAGTTAAACGTGGTGCTTGTGGTATTTTCATTATCTTTAATTTTTTTTTGGAGTGGCTTGATATGAAGAGAATCATGGTATAGGGGCTGCTGAAAGTGTTCACTACGTATTACATACATGTTTGAACCCGTTGGTCGTCAAGAGATCGGGGATTCTCTGAGTACTAAAATTTGTAGTTAAAAATCTCTTGACTAGTTTAGGGTACTAAAATTTGTAGTTAAAAATCTCTTGACTAGTTTAACATTTGCATTACACTTTTGCTGGATCTTCACAATATCACGTCGTTCTTTCTTATATGTTCTGTTTGTTCACCAGTCTTTTGGACTGGTTTTGGCATCCTTGTCTTGGAAATGGGTCGAAGTTGGGGATTCTGGCCAGTTAACTGAAGCTTGACGTTTCCATTGTCTGAATGTGGATGAAGATGACGTTTATGATTTATATGAATTGGGAAGTCTAAAGTGATCTGAGATGTTTTCCTTTCTCTTCCGAAAGCTAATGTTTCATGGTTTCTCTATCCAATGCTTAGCTATCTGCCATCATCTCCTTGGGTGTAGTTTAATCTGTTGTCATACGTCACTATCCTATCCCTCAAACTAAACTTTTCTATCCTAACCAATTTACCCTTGAAGCCATATGGGCCTTGAGGTGGAAGTGGGGAACTAAGCCTGGTTGAATACTTCTCTCCCATGTTGCTTCCTCCATAGTCATAACATCCCATTAGGTTATTACTTCGTGCAGCTTCTTGTTTTTTGGATTGGAGCAAACCCCTAGAGCTGCCTTAGGTTCAGTGATCAAGTATAAGGAGGAATCCAAGTGGGATGGTAATGGTAGGGGATGAGAACTCTTTCCTTCAGCCAGAATTGAGAAACATGGAACATTATGTATATTAAAGCAAAAATTGGCCGACTATAGATTGCCTGCATAATAATCATCTGGTATACAGTTTGAGGGTTTTCAATAACTTCCCAGAATTATATGTAGGAATGCTGTGTGTTTATGTTGTATCTTATTGACGTCTCTTCTTGCTGCTGCTTATATTTTGAACATCTGACTAAAGATGGCATGCACTTGCACATTTCTTTCTTCCTTCAAATTTCCTGAGTCACTTTAGTTCCCGATTTTTCCATTTTAGTTTGTGGTTTTTTCCCTTTCCCCTTTAACTGGAGTGATTTTGTTTCAACCGTGCAGCATTTGAACGAGCATGATAATTCTCGAGATTCTTCTTCAAGGATTTTCCCAAATGATGTAGGTATGTTATGAAGTTTATGATTGATTCTTCTCTATATGTTTCCAGCTTGACCGTCTCTTTTTTTCCCTCTGTATTTCTTTCATTGACTCTGGATAAGTTATTTCCTTATAGGAAAACAATGATAAGTCTACAAGTAACTTATTTCTGTTACTCTCTACGACACCAGTGTTTTCTTGACTAAGTTGTGAAATGTTTTTGATGAAATTAAGATTACATTCTTATTGATTATGATCTAAAACCACATCTAAGATTGAATTATTCTTAACTAACAGTATGATATTTTTTATAAAATGGGTGGTGCTAATGATAGTGTCCGCACTTTCTTGTTAGAAGTAACGGGTTACTTTTGAAGACTTGGAATGGAGGTCACATCTTCCATCCTTTTTCTAAGAGGTCCCTATTATAATATTGCAAGCTCCTAAAGATGTTGGCTAAACACTATTTTTATAGTTCAAATCAATATTTTTCCTTTGTTTCTTTTTTTTTTTTTTGGACTGAAAAATCTTCTGGGCTTTTTACAGTCTTGGTTCGATCATTCTTTTTTAAGTAATTCATTGGATGTTTTAATTGCTTTAATGGATCTTCAAATATTAAACATCTACTTATGAACGTGTTGGATCCTTGGATTCTCTTTAACACCTGGAATATTGGTGACTCATTTTTCTGTTCGACGTTTTGGGATAATTTTGCAGGCAATACAGTTAGACCCTTAAATTGTAGCCTCACGGAAAGTGATCGTTTAGAGGCTGCTGTTTCTGGCCACAAGTCTTCAATAAGTGCAGCTCATGGGTACATGGTTATTTCTTATCAATTGTAGTTCCGAATTGGGGCTTTTGACAAGTAACTTCTTTTTAATTTTTAGATATTTTCTGCTGACGTCACAAGTTTTCTAAACATTTTAGATGATTATTATGCAGAAATGCTGGAGAGGCCCCCAGTTCTTATTTTCATCCATACGTTCAAGAGAAGGTGTCGCATTTCTTGGATGGAAGGCTTTTAAGTAACTACATACTTGGATCTAGTGGTAAAGTTTTTCATGCTACTTGGTATGCATTGAATTTGTCATGATATTATTTTACTTCACAGATTTGATTGGGGGAGAGATGTCACGTTGGCAAGCATCCTCCAATGCTGGCGTCTGCTGTGATCATGAATACCAGGGTTTAGAGTGCAATGACGTGGGTTGCCAATCTGGTGGATTTAATCCGAAGCAGCTAGTCAATAAAAAAATAGCTGAAATTATGAAGTTGTCTCCAGAAGATGAAATTGAAGGAGAAATTATATTTTATCAGCATAGATTACTCGCAAATGCAGTTTCAAGAAAGCAGTTCACTGGTATTTTAACTGTTCTCTTAATCTTCAATGTGATGCTGGTCTGTCCTCATTACTCTTATTTCCCCCTCTTTCATGAGGATTAGAAAGCACTTAAAATGTCATAAATGACTAACAAACTAAAGAAAAAACAGTAATGACTGATGAGGATAGACCAATAGTATCAGCATAGCTTCCTCCCACATCAACCAAAATATATGACTTCTACATACCTGTATAATCATGTTAATACACATTTTTCAAATCACGTCATTAATCAATTAAACAATTGACAAAAAAATGAAGACTTATTTTGTAACTCCTTTGGATGGAGATGACCTAAATTGGTTCTCATAAAAAAAAAAAGTTAACAATAAAATGTTTATTTCTTGAAAGTCGAAGGACTAAAATAGATATTTTAAAATTTAAGGTGAAGACCATAACATGTTTCTTAAAATTTCAGAGACTAAAATATATATTTTAGTAGTGACTAAAAATATAAACAATTGATAGCAAAACAACAGCTAGAACTGTAATGTTTATTTTTTAGAAGCTTATGGACTAAGACTGAAATGTACCTGAAAGTTTGGGGACTTAAAAGTTTATCGTCCGATGCCTGTTTACTCTCCAATGAATTACTGCATGTTATTTTCAACCTTTTCTTTCTAATCTTTGACTCTTCCTACAAAAGAGGAACACTGGAAAGCTTCCTCTGGAACTGAGTTTGTGTTCTATGTAATAGTTTTTGTTTGAATGGTTATTGCAGATCATTTAATCTGTAGTGTTGCTAAGAGTCTTCCTAAGGAGATTGATGAAGCAAGAAGTACGAGATGGGATGCTGTGCTCATTAATCAGTATTTTAGTGAGCTTAGAGAAGCAAAGAAACAGGGTAAGAAAGAGAGAAGACATAAGGAAGCACAGGCTGTACTAGCTGCTGCGACTGCTGCTGCTGCAGCCTCTTCTAGGATGTCATCATTCAGGAAAGATGTATATGAAGAATCTACTCATAGAGAGGTTTTATGATGATTTGATCTGAGGCTCTTTACTTCACTTTGATGCCTATCTGTAGAGAAATGACTGATGATGTAATGTTTGGCTATTGTTCTCAGTTGATGCCTCGTGCAAAAGAAACACTTACAAAGGTTGCTCTCCCAAAGACTTCATTAGAGTCGGACTTCAGTAAAGAACATGCTAGATCCTGTGATATCTGCCGGCGGCCAGAGACAATATTAAAGCCAATTTTAGTCTGCTCTAGTTGCAAGGTTTTTTCATACTATATCTGCATACTTCTGTAAAAAAGGAAAAAGTATTACATTTGATTGACAGATGGTGCTTATAGCAGGTTGCGGTACATCTGGATTGCTATTGCGCTGTTAAAGAGTCCTCAGGTCCATGGTGTTGTGAATTATGTGAAGAGTTATCATCATCAAGAGGCTCTGGAGCTCCAGTTGTCAATTTTTGGGAGAAATCATATTTTGTTGCAGAATGTGGTCTATGTGGTGGCACCACAGGTGCATTCAGGAAATCATCTGATGGCCAGTGGGTCCATGCCTTCTGTGCAGAGGTAAAACGGTCTTGGGAAATGTTAAGGAACCTGCTTATTTTATGTTGTGCAATATTGTAAGATGCATTTTCCCCGCCCCAAGGGGTTGGGGTCTTCTATTGAGGATTTGGATTGATGTGTTTTCAATTAAAAAACAAATCTCTTTATAAATCCTATTTAAATATGCATTAATTTGAGTATACCTAATGTATTATCTTGTAGTGGGTCTTCGAATCAACTTACAGAAGAGGACAAGCAAATCCTGTGGTAGGAATGGTATGTAAAAGTGGAATGTGCTATATTTTACTATTTGATTATATTTGTTGATGTATTTTTGTCAGTTAATATTTATTTGCGTGAGACCTGGTACGATGGTTTATTTAAATCTTAAATCATACCTTTCTTGATGGAATTCCAGGAGACGGTTTCAAAGGGGGTGGACTCTTGCTATATTTGTCACCGCAAACATGGTGTCTGTTTGAAGGTCTAACCAACTTGGTTTTGCTCAATATGCCCGTTCTGAAATAATAGTAGTGTAGGAGTTCCTGTTTTCATCACTATTTGCTTTATTGGATATTGTGATGGTTGAAGTACCTTCTTTCATCGTCTTCAGTGCAATTATGGTCATTGTCGGTCCACTTTTCATCCTTCGTGCGCTAGAAGTGCTGGATGTTACATGACTGTAAAGACTTCTGGTGGTAAGTTGCAGCACAAGGCATATTGCGAAAAGCATAGCTCAGAGCAGAGAGCAAAGGTTTATACTCTGTCTTGTAATGATTTATATACTTACTACATGCAATTGTGACAACTGACGTTAGAATGAACATGGACAGGCTGAGAACCAAGCACATGGAATCGAGGAGTTGAATAGAGTCAAGCAAATTAGGGTAACTCTATTTCCACTCTAATAATTGCTTATGAACTTACCTTGCTGTATTATTTCTGACACGATGCTTATGCCTCTCTTAAGATCACACTAGGGTGGAGTTTATGATTTTTTGATATATTATGCTGGATCAGATGATTAACCATTTTTCTAAACTATTATTTTTGTAATTATTTTATCCATTACATTTAATTTACCTCTCTGTACAACATCCATCTATAGAGGCCAGTTGAAGAACACCCTGCATTGACCAAATACTGTGGGACGAGATGGCATGTTCAAACGTTGAAATGTTCTATATTCTACGTTTTAGAATTTGTATAAAACATGAGAAAATAAAACAAATACACTTGTGTCTTCAATGAAAAAATTATATTTGAAGAGCTTCCATCATCATGTCATAACCATTTATTATTTTAAAATGATATTATTCTTTAAGTAATTATTAATTATGAAACCAATTTCGTTTGGTTTCTATGTAGTCCATTTTCTTCTTCATGGTATTTGTAGCATCTAATTCGATTATTTTTTATTTCTTTGACCTCCAAGCAGTTGTATTGTGGGTTTCCAAAACCCTTGGGCCTACGTGCTTGCGAGATCTAAATATGTTTCCTATGATGTGGAGCCCCCAAGTGGTGGCCTCGTTGGCAAGGACTTGGGGTCTCTTGGTTATATTAGCTTAGAGGTCTCAAGTTCGAATCTTCAAGTGAGGTTAATACAAAAAATCATTCGTGTCTCTCGAGTATGGCCTTGGGGTGGGTGCGAGTGCCCCCGAGTATAGGAGAGCAAAATTCCAACTCCTTAATTATTAAAAAAAAGGTTTCCTATGATGTCGAAACGGAAGGACTTGTTCTCGAACTGTGTATTTCTGATTTGGAAATAACAATAGGCCTTCAAAACATAACATTTCTTTGGTTGTGCAATGTGCAGTTGAGATCAGATAGTGGTGGTTGAGGGGTGCTTCTAGAATATAAATTCGTCTTTTTGTTATTCATACTGGTGGCTAGTGCGCATGTCTAAATTGCACATTTTACTATCATTTACATGCTATGCCTCTTGTATGATCTTTGTCGCTCATGTCTTATACTTGCTTATATCTGAAATCAGGCTATAATATTTCTTACAATAGATGTTGAACTATAGAGTATTTTTGAATTCTCATTCTTTTTCTTTGGCAGGTTGAACTAGAGAGGCTACGCCTACTCTGTGAAAGAATCATCAAGCGTGAGAAGATTAAGGTATGTCATTTTTAACTAACAAACTAATTTCTTTCTGACGTTTATATTTTGTCAATGGGTAATACCGATAGAGAAAAGCGAGTGCTTGGCTGCAGCTGCAGGACATGACTGTACTAGCTTATTGTTAGTTCATGAATTTGTGAGCTTGTCTTGGCCTTCAAGGTGTGGTTGCTCTATTGGTTGAGTGCTTGGGGCTCGGGGCTGTAATGTATGGGATCTTGGGTGGATTAGTGGGATTGGGTCCAATACCACTGTTATTAAAAAATGAAAAAGGAATTTGTGGAATTTTTAAAGATCTCCCGACTGGAATGCTTCCATATGGCATTCTTTGGGGAATATAAGTTCCTTCTAACTGTTTTGTAGGGTTTTTCTACATTATATGTGAGGATCTTTTTTGTGTTTGCAGAGAGACCTGGTTCTTTGCTCACATGATGTCCTTGCTTTTAAAAGAGACCATGTAGCCCGATCCGTACTAGTTCAAACTCCTTTCTTCCTACCTGAAGTGAGTTCTGAATCAGCAACCACATCCTTAAAGGGGCATGTGGAAGATTTAAAATCGTGCAGTGAAGCTGTGCAGAGATCAGATGATTTAACTGTGGATATCACAGTTTCCATCAAGCACTGGAATAAAGTACCGTTGCCTTTGGACACCGAACAAAAGACTGACGACGACAGTTCCACATCTCAAAACCTGTTCTCCAGAAAATTTGCAGAGAGGGCTCAGTTTTCTGGGAAGCAAATACCTCAGAGATCTTCTACTACATCACGTCATCTTTTAGATGTTGGAGGATTGAGGTTCAAGTCCAGAAAGGTACAGAATTAAAATTCCCTCCTGCTTGCTTAATATTTACCCAAACAGAGGATGTAAATTTAATTATGTGCATGATCCTGACTTGGATATTATAAACCATAGCATGCCGAAACATTTCAGAAAGAGCTAGTAATGACGTCAGATCAAGCATCAATGAAGAACTCTCTTTTGCCTAAGCAGTACCTGTATGTTCCTGCTGATGTCCTTGCCAAGGAGAAGCAAGTCAACCAGGAAACAGGTTCCGCCGAGCCACCGAAATGCGACAGGTAGTCTGAGAAGGCATTTCTTGTGTTTCAGATTTCCAAATTGGAGGCCAAACATCCATATGCCTCAGGGACCCATATCCTGCTCAGAAACCGAGTCTGAGAGCGAGTGACATGGTGAACGGAGAAGAGCAGGGGAATGCTGGGATAGACTCGGGCGGGGCGCCAGGTTTTGAGTTGGGCATCGGAAGTTTTGGCATGGCAGATGTACATTCAATGTTGAGAGTAATTGTACAGGTGGGTGGGAGCCATGGTTAAACGTTGCAATGGGGACAGAGTGAGTTTTCCACATCTTTGAGATTTGTTTTCCTGGTGGGTAAAGTCGAATTTTTAGGTGTTAGCTATTGTGTGTACGAGGAGTTGGGAGGGAAAAAAAGGAGAGAATTGTTGCTGTGATGCTGCTGCCACTGTAAAGTTGGTGTATAATTGATACGCAATCAATCATTCTGTCCATCCTCTTGAAACCAACTCGACCCTCTCTTCTAAATGGAACAATAATGCTCAACGCTCATTTATTAGATTAGGAATTTTGTAAATTGCAGAGACTAATTTGGTCTAAGTTTTTCGTTAGTTTCGAGGTTTGCCAGCAATTAGATGTCAGGTGGCCGCATTTATGAAAGAAGTATTTAATTTGGACAAGAGGCGTTACGTTATGGCCTTTTCAATCCATCTTGATTTGACCATGTAAAATATGGTTTTTTTTTCTCTATTTAAAATTAATTTGAAGGTTAAATTATAAGTTTCAGTAGTTGTGCATTCTTTGAAAGTTAGTGTTTGTTTTAGAACTTTTTAACAGGTTTTTGAATTTTCAATTTTGAATCTAATAAGCCATTAAGTTTTTAATGTTCATGCATTTGACACTTTGACTCTTATCATGTCAAGCAATTTCAAACTTTGATATAAATAGATACCAGCTCTAAAATTTTAGGGACCATAATCTCTCTAAAAATATTGAACTTACAACTTAATCATTATTTTTATTTTATTACACTTTATATTATGTAATACTATGGGAAAATTTATAGTGCTGTCGTAAATATTTGCTACTTCTGTTCATGGCGAGTTATTCTTAACTGATTAAAGTATTATAACCTTGATCAAAAGATAGAAAGATTCATGTATTACTCAACAAAAAAATAATACTCTCTGTTCACACTGTGAATTTTCTTTCGTAAATTTTTTAAAATATTTTTTGGATTCTATATAATAATGCTAATGTTACTAATAGTAGCTGAGAGGAGTACCTGAATGTATTATTTAGAAAAATTTCCCAAGATATATTAAAAATTTATAACTACTTAAATCAGTTTGGTTTAATCCGGTCAACGATTATTCAATTTTCCCAAGAGCAGTATCGGACCGGACCGTAAGCTGAGGTAAACTGAAAAGAAAAAAAAGAACATTTTTTTCTTTTTAACAATGAAAAAAACAGTGAAGAGGATTTGTGTGTGTTTTTATATTTATTATTATTAAAAAATCTGCCCAATATATTTCGAAGGAGAGTTTTTTTTTTCTTTTAATTTAAAAAATAAATAAATAACGAAAAAAAAGAACGCCGCTGCCGTCTGCGACGGTTTCCGTGCTCTGCCTCTGCCTGCGAACCCCGGCCCATACGAAGCTCCAAGCTAGCGATGGGCTCGATAGACGTCCAATCAACGAATGCGGAGAATGGATCTGCCGCCGCTTCTGCTGATGCTCGTCAAAAGCCAGTTGCCGCCGACGCTGTGACCCAGACATCCAACGAACCAGACGGAACGCCGCCCGAGAAACCTAAAGAATTGGGACCGACGAAGAAGCGTATCTCCTCCATGCTTCCTCTGGACGTCGGAACCCGCGTCATGTGCCGCTGGAGGGACGGGAAGTACCATCCCGTCAAGGTCATCGAGCGTCGGAAGTTGCAGGCAACTGGTTTTAGTGATTACGAATACTATGTCCATTACACCGAGTGTAAGCTACTCTTCTGCTCTGAAGTTTGCATTAGTATGTAGGTATTTGATTTTGCGTGGTGGAAGAATGAAGCTGGAATGAGGAAACGAGAGATGCTTCTTTTTGGTCCCCAAATTTGTTTAATTTGCTGTTTAGGGTTCGTTTGATGAATTAGGGCTTATTCGCATTTGGTCAATTTAGGAAGTACGACCTTTGGATTGAGTGAGACAAGTAGCTTTTGCAGCAATGAGATTTTACCTTCTCGTTCATGGACCGTTTAATTGACAGAACTCATGGGTGCACCATATTTTTCTTTAACCGTAGTGTTCGTAGCTAAATTAAACAGTCTCTTCTACGTGGAGTTTGGGGTTTTCTTTCTCCTTAACTGGATTTTGTGACAGTCAATAGGAGACTTGATGAGTGGGTGAAGCTTGACCAACTTGATCTCGATTCAGTTGAGACGGTTGTTGATGAGAAAGTGGAGGACAAGGTAATTTTTCTTTCCTCTCTCTTTTTTTTTTTAAGTTCAACCAGTCCACTTCTGAAGTATCGTCACTGTTGTTGCTTGAAAAAACTTTAAGGTTATCTTTGGGCATGGCTTGGTCCTTTTGGAAGCCACGTCTTACTTGCAAGCACTAATGTAACTTTATTCCTGCACTTGAAGGTGACGGGATTAAAGATGACCCGACACCAGAAGCGGAAGATTGATGAAACACACGTTGAGGTATGTATTTTTTAGGATGTTGTGGCTAGTCCTTTGTTTAAGATCCTTTATGTTAATATAATAGCTTGAACAACTAATTGATAAGTAGTCTTTTATTGAGATACCTATTGTTGGATTTGAACCTACCATGCAGAATGGTTTAAACAAACAAAATTATGAGCTACCATGCAGATGGGATTAGCATAAGAATTTTAGCATTGTCTAGCTCCTTTCTCGGCTTTCAGTTTTTCGATAAATAAATATTTCCTTATTCATTCTAGCAAACACCTTCAAGAGCTCACTTCCAGTGTCAAATGACTAATATGCACTTAATAGCAATCCTATCATCACTCTGTCCCTCTTTTGGCGAGGCTTGTCACCAGTAGTTAGTCATCTCTTGTCAACGATTCTTACTTGAAAACTTTTATTCCTCCAGTAATCCTATTTGGATTACTTTCTCGCAAGGCTTCGGAATTCATGTTGGAGTTAATTCCGAAAGTATCCTTGCAAATTGTCTACTTACACTATCCAATCTTGTTGCCATCAACTTGCTCTTTATCTTCTCCTTCTGCACATATAAGAACTAGACTACATGGGTGTTTGATAGTAGTCGGTAAAAACATTCCTTGTCACACCCACTAAGTGTAGATGTGGGGGCAAGCATCAAACTCTCGTCAGTTGTAGGTAATTCTGGTAGATGGTGAGTGAAAAATGCTGATTTTGAGATGGTGTCATATTAAATTGGAGCTTCCTAAAAACTCTTCCCTGTCTTCATTATGAAATGATGTCCTTTTTTCCTTTTTTACAATCGAATAGGGCCATGAGGAACTTGATGCTGCCAGCTTGAGGGAGCATGAAGAATTTACAAAAGTGAAAAATATAGCAACGATTGAACTTGGAAGATATGAGATTGAAACATGGTATTTCTCCCCCTTTCCTCCAGAATACAATGACACCACGAAACTCTATTTTTGTGAGTTTTGTCTCAATTTCATGAAGCGCAAGGAACAGCTCCAGAGACATATGGTGAGATGTGCTCCAAATTCTGTCGTGTTGCTTATGAATGAGAATGAACCAGTATGTTTGTAAATAGAATTTTGAATTGTTATTTTGGACCATACGCGAACCCATCCAGTGTTGATTGCTGATATTGTTTTTGGAATATCAATTTAATCTTTGTGGAAGAGTGTACAAGTTGCATCTTTTCATTGTTTCATGTTTCAGACCATACAAACCATCTCAATTTTTGTGCTTTGTCCATGTAGAGGAAGTGCGATCTCAAGCATCCTCCTGGTGATGAAATATATCGAAGTGGTACTTTGTCAATGTTTGAGGTATGGTCTTGGTCGGATAGGTTTTCAATCTTTTGGCTTGTTCATGTTGCAGTTGTGCACCTCGTTCTTTTATTATCTAATTTATCATCAACATTCCTTATTCATTTATTATTTGAACTGAAAGTAGTTCCATTTTGGTTTTCTGGTTTCTTTTCTTATTGGTTGTGAACGTCATTGGGGGAATTTCTTCTGCATTTTAACAGTTCATGCAACCGTGACATTTCCTCTACTCACATTGTGTGAGAGACTCAAACTCTGTTTTAAATTATAATTGAAGTAATAATCCCATTCTCCTTTTAACCTGTCATAAACGATAATGTACTTGAAGCTATAAGTATAGGATGATGATTTCATTATTGTAGACTAGAAATTCTGTCATATAATTTATTTTCTGCTAACTTTTTGTGGAAACAGGTTGACGGAAAAAAGAACAAGGTTTATGGGCAGAATCTCTGTTACTTAGCAAAGTTATTTCTGGACCACAAGACTCTATATTACGATGTTGACCTTTTTCTGTTTTATGTCTTGTGTGAGTGTGATGATCGAGGGTGTCACATGGTTGGATATTTTTCAAAGGTAATTTTTGATTCAGTATAACTGCTTTCCAATTAAAGTTGTATGATTCTGGTAGAATAAAACTATTATTACTATTATTTTTTTATTTGGAGGGGTTGGGAGGAGAAAACATCGTTGTCAGCCAAAAAGGGACTTTGAAAGACATAAAATTCTTGAATAGGCTTGAATTTGAAAGGTTGTTTTATTATGAAAAAAGTTACAGTAAGGAGCTCCATCTAGGAGATAGAAAAATAATAAAATGGGCCAAAATATAAGCATCTAAAAATCTCACGTATTTACTTCAATCTAAATAGACCATACTGTAGCTGCGCTTACGCAATTCTGTAGTCTTTTAGGTTTGTTCCGAAAGCTGTGACCTGAGAAAGCTTGAATGAAGTAGTCCTGGATATTATTTAGGAAATCACTATTGCATATTAGAGAGCTGAAAATCTTAAGCCCATGGTCCTTGAGAAATTGTTGCGAAGGAAGAGATGGTGGTGAGTACCATCATCTTGAAAGCACCTATAAGGTGATAAACACGAAAGAGACATTTCTTTTGAGTGATTTCAAGGGAATTACAGTTAATCATTCCAAGAACGAGAGGAAAGGTGCCTGTTGTCTTCTGGTTGATTTGTGGAAAACATGCTAGACTTTTTCAAGATCCCAGACTCTTAACACCATCCTTTTGTCTTCTGGTTGATGAATCTCATCTAAGTTCCTAAGTATAGAAATCTACTCTCTAGTTTCAAAATCAAGTTAGGTCCATCCCGTAGTATTTCTGATCTTTGGGCTATTGGGGATGGATATTGGATATTTTTGAGCTTAGTGTTTCATTGAAGATCCATTTACCTTTCCAAAAGTTAGTCCTTCTGCCATCCTTCATTTTTGGTGGAGTTTGCAGGGCTAGGTATGAAGGAGTAGGGCTACCCGAGCATGCCCTTTTTTTAGAGGGAATAAACGATTCAAATAATGTTGGTTTAAAATTAATTTATCTGATCTGCAGTATACACGCCATTTTGATACATGATATACTTTCTAATCCATGCTTTAGTCATTTCTTTTCTCTTTGGTGGGCCAGTGGATGTTTTAGTGGTGATAGTGAGTGGCATAAAAATAAATGAAAATCATCTTATGGAGATAACGGAATGTAAGATGGATGGATTTACAAGCAGCTGGGAACAACTTTAGAACTTCGCATTTCTTTTCAAGTGTTTGGAATTAACATGGAATTGTTTTTGTGACCATATTTATCTCTCGGTGTGCAGGAAAAGCATTCAGAAGAATCCTATAATTTGGCATGCATTCTCACCCTTCCTCCTTACCAAAGGAAGGGCTATGGCAAGTTCTTAATAGCTTTTTGTAAGTCCACATACATTAAACTAGCTCTATTTTTTGACTAATTGTGTCGTCAACTAGCATGCTTGATGATGACTTTACTTGATAAGATTTGTTCTATATGTTGTACAACTGTGCTCTTGAGTTCTAAAACTAGCATTCTTGATGATCTCGGTTTTCTAGCATTGAAAAGTTTAGTTTGTTATTTTAGTCGGAGAGTCCACATCTTTTATTTTCCTGTCTTCATTACACCATGTTCTAATGGAGATTTTTATTCTTTTATTCACCTGGGAGATCAGCTTATGAACTCTCCAAGAAAGAAGGTAAAGTTGGCACACCTGAAAGACCTCTTTCTGACCTTGGCTTGGTGAGCTACAGAGGATACTGGACCAGGGTTCTTTTAGACATCTTGAAAAAGCACAAGGGCAATATCTCTATCAAGGTTAGCAATTTTGTCTCTTACCGAAATTCAGGGTTGAAAATTTTATACCCAATCATGGGCTCATTCGTCATCCCTTTATTGCAGGAGCTAAGTGATATGACAGCCATCAAAGCCGAAGATATTTTGAACACACTTCAGAGCCTAGAGTTGATTCAATACAGGAAAGGGCAGCATGTTATATGTGCCGACCCCAAGGTTCTCGATCGACATCTCAAAGCTGCTGGTCGTGGGGGCCTAGAGGTCGATGTTAGCAAATTGATCTGGACTCCATACAGAGAACAGGGTTAAAGCTTTGCAAACTCATTATTAAATCTCACGGTAACCTAACTCTGCATGTACAATAATAGTCTAGAATTTTAGCATGAAGCATTACCGCTGCCATGTCTATCTTATTATTAAATCTCACGGTAACCTAACTCTGCATGTACAATAATAGTCTAGAATTTTAGCATAAAGCATTACCGCTGCCATGTCTATCTTATGAATGTAAGCCTGGACAAATCAATACTGAACTCATTGAAATGACCAATGGTAGAAATCCAGATCTTGTACATCACCAGTTGCTGTATTATATCTGACCCTTGACACTTGCACTTTCTATTATGAAGTCCTGAATCGGGTTTGTTTGAGAAGAAGGGTACTTTAAGTGATTATTCGCGACCTTTTAGAACAATTTTTTTCCCTTTTTACAATGAAAACGTATTTGTATAGTGTCATTTTCATATACTGGTTCGGTGTTCTCCAAATTAACTTTAAATTTATGAGCATCACCAGTAGGAATAAGATAAAAGATAATCTCTCAGGAGCTCTCTTTTTTAAACACAATTTGATTGGGTATTGATACACGACAACTCTGGACAATCAAGTGACTAGTCACTAAAATTCGTTCTAGTTCGTACAAGTGGTTCAACTCGAAAGGGAAAAGTTAGATGGATTGCCCCTTAGATGGTTGAATACCAGGAGTAGATAGAATTATCATTATGCGACCGAAACATTCCACAAGTTTGATGAATAATGAAACTTGAATACTTCACAGTAATGCATCAAAGGAAGACACTTTTATTCAACAATTGTAAATTGCATCAAGATTTTAAGGGAGCCTATTTATAGGCGAAGACCATGGCTGATACAAGGGGAAAATAGGACAAAATAAAATCCTAAAATTAAGGAATTAAAAATTAAATACTAAACAATTTTCCTTAAATCGAAAATATGCTGGTCTAAAATGCTAAAATGAATTACAAAAACTAATTCTTCAAACAAATAAGGAAAGTATTTTCCTTGAACAACAAAGGTGGATAGGGCATCCCCTTGACAACAAGCAAAGGGCGTAGGCAGACCAGGGCGTGTACAGACTAGCGTGCGCGTAGGGGCATGCGGGCATGGGTGCTGGCAATGCACGAGTGCACGTGCGGAAGTGGCACTTGCACTGACACCGGGGCCATGGGCAGACATGGGTGCTAGACAGGGGCATTGGCGCATAGGGCTAAGCAATAGTGTGGGCGTGGACGTATGCTTGCAAGGTTAGCGAGCTGTGCATGCGGTTGGGCGTGTGCGATGGGTGGCCATCATATGCATGCAGTTGGTCCTTCTCTTTGACATAGGAATTTTCTTGATTCTTCTTCCAGCTCTTTGCCCTTGGTAACTTAGCTCTTGTTGACCTTTGAAAATCTTCAAAATATGCTTATGAGTACACTGAGTTCTCTTCCTCTCTGGAGCCACCATAACTTGTGCATGCCTCTTCTTGATATTTGGTAGATCAAAAAAGTTGTTGCTAATTATAATCGTACCGATAAGCATTCAACACCTTAAATTTCGTTCAATAACAATTTTTTAAAAAATGAGGTTACTCTCAAATCATGTTTGTTCTTAGATGTTGATTAAGATTACAAAGGAAAATAGAAGGTTATTTTCTAAAACAACTATCAGGCACAAAGCCAGAGTTATCCAGTAGCTCCCATAGCTTACGTGGCAAGTGGACAAAAATATTAAAGCAGTAGCAGGCAGCAGGAGCAGCCCAAATGTCCACGCCCCCAAAAAGAAAGAGCCCTGTTTGGTGAAAGCAGAAAAAGGATTCTTTTCTGATCAAATTTTCTTTGGAAAATGGAGCAGATTTTTCTGCACAACACTCATGTAGTAAAACAAGTCCAATGGCTGCATCTTGGAATTGGGAGAGATAAAACAAAATTGTCAATGTTAGAACATATCTGCCACTTTCTTCAGATCTGATGCGTTTCAGGTGCAAGAATTTAGAACGAACACGTCACTCAAAATTGGAACTTGTAAAAAATTTATGAACATTATGATTTATGAGTAACAATCACATTGTCGCCGGCTCCGGCGCCTGTGATTGAGACACAACCAAAACTAGAAACAAAACTAAAGAGAACAGATCATTTACACAACACTCCGTTGAATCTTTGATGAATTTGTGAGCTACCCACTTCAATTTTCTCATCAAATAGTCGTGATCTGAAGCCGATGCTTTGGGATGTGGATTGGCTGAATCTGTAAGCTCTGTAATACGGTCCCGCTGGACCTCCTCTTCCAGAGATTGTTCGTTTCACCCCTTTCTTCTCCGGCCTTCTGCACTCGCCGGACCACCGGCAACGGCGGATCCAAATCCACAACGCTAAACGAATTGCAATTCCCATTTCTAGAAACATCCTTCTTACCCGAAATTGCGCAGTTCGGCGCCGCCCTTCTTCTACTGCCACAACCGTTGGCGGCGGCCGTAGACACCGACGCGGCGGTGGGGGCGGCGGACCTGGCGGAGGCTGAGGGGGAAGCCAAGAGATTTTTGCTGGAGAAGAATTTCTTCAACTTGAAATACCCAACATTGGCGTTATTTCCCTTCCTGTTGTTGAGGACGGCATTTTTGGTGGTGATCAAAATTCTGTGGGAAATCGGAAGACCGGCGACTCTGTTATTCCGCTTAACTTGACCCAAACACCCAATTCTCGGCGATAAAGGGTCGCCAGAAAATGACTCCGATCGGTCTCGGTCGCATTTCGGCTGCCGGCCGTCTTTGATAGCCGGCTTCGAACAGAGCATGGGCAGAAACACGCTTTTCTGGCGAAGATTCTTGGGGTTGAATCGATTGTATCTGTCACCCATTCTAATTTCTGCTTCTTCAAATGTCTGAGAGAAAAAAACAGAGCTTGGAGTTGGAGCTTGATGCAAAACAATGGCTTCTTCAGAATCTTGATGCTGCTCTGTTCAGTAGAGATATGGGTTTATTGGGAAGTCAACAAAAATGGGTACCAAATTCTTGGCGGTGTTTCTGAGTTAGAGCTAAAAAATGGCTGGAAATTTGTCAAATATGAACAACGTTTTGATTGAGTCTTGGCTTTTGCCCGTTTATTATTGCTGTTTTGGAAAGTAGTTAAATATTCCAAATGTAAATGTCTGGCTCCGAAATTTGTAGAAACTTTTGAGGGTAATTTGGATAAAATGCCCATATTAATACAAATAGCTTTATCCTGATTATTATTATTAGTCTCGTTGTCAAGTCAAATATTAGAATTAATAGAATGGTGATATGACATGTCATTAGATTAATTTTAACTAGTTAACTAAATTCAGTTTGATTTCTAAAAAAAAAAATAGGAGTTGCATTGGTCATAGGCTATAATGTTGAAATAAATATTCATATCAATATAAATGGCTTCACCCGCGATTGTTACTACTCTGGTTGTCAAGCCAAATATTAGGATTAATAGAAGGGTGATATGACATGTCATTAGATTAATTTTAGCTAGCTAATTAAATTCGGTTTGATCTCTCGGAAAGAGGAGTTGCATTTGTTTCTATAATGTAGAATACATTAAGAATGTTACCCAAAAGTCTATGCCTCAAAATCTTAGCATCCACGAAACAATTGATGGATCTTTACCAATTTTCTAACGTTCGATTTTAGACAAGTCAAAAACTATAAACATTAAGGTATGATAGGGTAAACAACAGAGAACAAGTTGATGGGTATTATGTTACTCCAACGTCTTGCTAATTGTGCTAACGATTGAGACAAAACAAATATAGTCTTTGTATGCAATATCAAATCATTTTAATTTGTAGAAATATCAACATGCCGATGATAGTGACGAGAGAGAGGAGGGTCAAAGATTAACAACCAAAAAGGTGGGAATGGGATAGGGGCAAAGATGGAATTGGGTTGGTTTGGTGGTGTGTGGAAATTTGGTTAAGTTGAAGCAAAGTGAAGGAGGCATCTTTAATAATTAGTGGTCCTCTCTCTTTCTTTTTCTTTTACACAATCAAAGCAATTCAATTCAATTTGATCCATGCCAATGCCAATGCCAACTTCACACGCTATTGCCATTTACTTTGCTAAATCATATGCCTTTGTCTCCTTCACTTCACATCTTACCCAAAAAGAAAGAAAAAAAATCCTCATTTTCATTTCTTTTGTTATCTCTTTCCAACCCACATAATTAAGCCCATTTTTTTAATTAATATTGCTCCACTATCAATGAAATTCTATTTTGTAACTTAGTGTTAAAAATGACAAGTTGAGCTACAAATTTAATTTTGAGATCAAAGATCTATTAGACACAAATTTAAAAGTTAGTCTAATAAGTCTCTAAAGTTTTAAAAATTGACTTATTAGACACAAATTGGAAGTTCATGATGGGGTTTGTAAAGTTTAAAAACCTATTATATACGATATTGAAAGTTTGGGAATTAATTAGACATATTTAAACTTAAATGACTTATCTTACGTAATTCTGAAGACTCATAGACAATCGTATCTATCAAGTATAATATCTAGTTTCAAAATGGGTGGATCAAGATTTTTTTTTTTTAATGCAATAGAAAGATATATAGAGAAAAACTAAAACATGTATATATTAAACTTCATAGAGGAAAAGAATTAGAAGTTTTTTTTTCCAAAGCGAGCATAACTCAATAGTAATTGACATAAGGTTGTGAGTTCGATTTTCTACCCTTATATGTTGTATTTAAGAAAAAAAAATCTTTTTTTTAATAATTTTTTTTCCTTTTTTGTTAATTACCTTACCTCAACTTAATTCTTAGTAAATTACATTGTACTCACCAATCTCGCTCAATCTCAAAATCTGAAGTTAATAGAAGAAGAAACAAAGATCCAATTTTTGAAGTAATTTTTTTAACCAATAAATAGTATCATGGAGATTATTTAAATAAATTTAAAAAAAAAAAGTATTTTGATGGAGACGTATTTTGAAAGTGGTCAAAGGGTAGGAGAAGAAAATACTTCCACGAGATTTAATTAAGTATAATTGTTTTTTTCTCATCTTACAAGAGCTAAGTATTTGACTTTGTCCCATCGCTGACACGTCTAAAACACACGCTTATTAGAACGTTTTATTAAGTTACTCGTAATCTTATTTAATTGTACCCAAAAAAATGTCTTATCTTAGTACGACTCGCTAAAAGGGGTATTTTATTTATTAAAAAAAAGTGACTTTTTTTTTCAAAAAATAATTTAAAATATATATTTTTTAGTTTAGCTTCTAGCTGTAGCTGCAGCTCCCTTTGCTTCGAGGCCGGATTGTCAGAAGTGGCCCCCCGTCCTACAACGTACCGAACATCGACGAACTTCCCACAACAGCCGTCCGATTCGAATCACCGTCCCACAATCAAGATTTGTCAGAACAATATCGGCCAGCCACGTATGCAACCTCCAAACACGTGGCCGGATCCTATCAACCACTGATTGACGGCAGGGTCAATGCCACGTCAGAGGTAGAGCATATGCAGGTCACGTGCGATAGGCAATGGCGACAACGGAAGCATGTGAGCACGTGGGAGGCACGCTAAAGTCGCGGTATCCCAAACTCCATTACAAGCATTTTAACTTCTTTTCTCTTTTTTTTTGGGTATATAATTATTTATTTATAAGAACTTTTTCATTATTAACTCTTTATTTATTATTTTTTTGTTTGACCATTTGGCCGCACATCTTGGAACAACCCATCATTTTTCCTTTATGCTTCAAACTACATTTAATTTTCATTTCAATCTCAAGACATTATTATAAACTTGTAAAATATATTACTTTAGACATTATTGTAAAAGTACGTACCAATCACTTTTTCGAGGATATCAACATCAAAATAGTTAATTCTTGAATCATTGATATCAATTATTTTATTTTTGACCAATTTGCATAGTTAATTAGTTGGCGCACATGTGAATCCAACTTCAATCTGAATTTATCATATTCGATTAATGGGTGGTTCTCATTTCATATTTATATAAAACAAATTATAAACTCGGTCTAATAAAAGAAAAAAAATAAATAGTCATAGTTTCAAATGACACCATTATGTGGTTTAAAAAATGGGGTTTTCAAACACTTGTGTCAATTAGTATAAAAGTATCAAAATTAGTTTCAATGAGATTGATACACATGATATACATAGAATAAGTCACCAGCAGTAATTCAGTATATTAAAAAAAAAAAAAAAACAGTAAATCTTACATTACAGATAACAGCAGTGTCTAGGAGTTAACCAGTATGCAATTTTCCCGAAAAGAAAAAGAAAACAGAGGAGAATATCTCATGGGGATCAGTAGAGCAGAAAATTTAGCAGAAAACGCCAAAGCAGAAGAGGATGAGAAGCAAATAAAAAAGGCTTATTATTTGAAAAAGGCAACAGAAAATAGCAAGGCACATGTAAATGAAGATTTCCCAATCAAGCAAAGCAAAGCAAGCAGCCTTTTTTTTTTTGCATTTGCATTTGCATTTGCATTATTAGTGCTTTTGGTCCCAACAAAGATTTTGAAATGCAATAAAGTTTCAGAAAAATAATGGACATGTTTCCCTAATATGCATGTGTTAAGGGCAGTGGTAATAGTTGTAAAGCATTAAGACAGAGTTGGCTGCTTTTGTTTTTGTTTGGTCCTCCATGCTTTTTCTTCACTTACTTCATAATTGCTTATGTATCGCCAATTTTTTTCTCTTAATTCTCTCGTCCTCCTACCTTATTAACAAAATCTCATCTCATATCAAATGGGCAGCAGTTCGAAATGTTGGCTATAAAACACAGAAATTGTGCTAATAAACAGGCCTCTTTTTGGAAATAAAAAACTTAAGAGCATGTTTGACCCACGATATGGAACCTAGATTTATATAGATTCTGTATGGATACAATGGAAGAATTAAGTTATCAAATTTTTTTAAATCATATGGTCTATATTTCATGGTTGTGATCTATAAAAGTGGGTGTGTGTAGTCGTTGCATGGATTTATGTAGAACTTGGAATTAGCAAACTTGTCATTTAAGATAAATAAAACCTATAGGTCAAAGTAAGCTCGATTTCTTAATTCTAGACTATTCAAAACCATCCCAGAAACTAAGCATGCCATAAAACCATCCTGGTTTGATCTAGTAGTCCATCAGACCCCAAGTAAATAGTAAAGAGCTTAGAAGGAATGAGTTCAAACCATGGTGGTCACCTACCTAAAATTTAATATTCTACGAATTACTTAGGCAACCAAATGAGTTGGGTCAGGTGGTACACACGGATTTAAAAAAATAAAACCAAGCATGCCATAAATGGCTATTATCAAACAAACTCTGGGTAGTTTGACATGTACACACGGATTAATTTAATCACATCAATGTTGCAGAAATAATATTTTACTGCCATACATAAATAAAATAAAATAATTAAATGTAATTAAACGCACACATCAGATTATGAACGTTTTAGGTGTGAGTTTTAGATTTTGACCTTTCCATCATACCGAGTTTGAATATAAAGCAGAGGTCACAATCAAAGGGAAGAAAGGCTCCGACTTGGAAACCACTATCTATTTATAATAATTTTGCAGGCAACTAATCTAATAGCATTTTTTCCACGCCTAACTTATCACCAAACGCGATTTCTATAATCCCACTGCCCAGAGATTAACCATTATACTCATGCTCTGTCTTTGTCTTCTAGTTCTAGCTGACAATTCCCTTATTATTGAATAAAAGTTAAATCCACGCATGAGAATCTGAGATTAGTCTAGCTTTATGTCCAAAAATGTCCAATAAGAATGTAAATTATCAACATATATTTATATAAATTTAAATCTTTTCAAATTGTAAACTTATCAATGTGATCCTGAATGAAATTGCTACAATGATACAAGTGGAGGAAAAAAACAGAAACATACTTGTGGAAGCAAGCCAGGATGAAACTTTGATAGTCCGGCAGTCATTAGCTCGTCTTCGTGGGGAATTTTTGATTTCCTGTCCATTGCCAGATCCAAAATCAAGCTAAATTTCCATTATTGATCCTCCTTGTGATGGCTATCAACCTGCGATCCGATCCTACACGTGACAATTGCTTGTTGCCAATTCCTGATGAACAAAAGATTGAGAAAGCAAAGCAAGATAACTGGACCGAAAACATTTGACCGGTCCCGAAAGCTTTTTGAAGGTGCTAGGATTGGGGTATCTTGTCGTTTCCTTCATGCTGAAGTAGTACTACCTTGTCTTGTGGTAACCCTGATCCAACGCTTTCTTCTCCAAACAGTGAGATTCCATCTGGGCCATCAATTCTCTTATGTGTCTCTCCAGCTGACTCCTCATTTGACGTCACATCTCTAATACCTTCAGGTTCTTTGAAAGATTCAGGACGATGATGGGATTGCATTTCAGAATGTGACACAGAAACGGATGAAGTCGTCAGACTCAATCCTTTGGAAAGAGAAATGTACTTGAAAACTAGTTGTTTGTATTGACTGAGCAGCTCATCTACGTCATTGAATGTAAGATCCCCAACTTGGGCAAATAAATATGGATAATCTCTGAAGGCTTGCCTCCCTGTGTGATCGTTTAAAAGAATGGCTGCACCCTTATTCTCCAAATCTGAGAGCGATGGTTCTTCCATTACTGTCGACTGATCTTTGGCACATGATGCCTCAGTTCTGGGCTTTGCTTCTGCGGATTTGGGTATAACTGCAGGTTCAGTACCAACATTTGAAGCTTGAGAACTGGATTTTACAAGTCCTGAATTGCGGACAACCCCTTCATCCAAGTTACTTTTATTAGAGATAGCTTCAGCATCAGTAGAGAGACCAGATAGAAGTGCTCGAGCAGATTCCATCTTATTTTCAAACTCAATTTCATCCATTGAGAGGGCTTTTGCATCAATGTTTGAGATAAAGGACTCAGCAGAAAGTACGTTTGTGAAAAAATATGCTGCTTCTCCAGTTAATCGATTTTGTCCCCTGTATCGTTGTATATACAATAAATTTGAGTGCAGTTGTGGAGGGTTTGCCTACAAGAGATCGTGCATGAAAAACACATTTATGAGAATGGTGTGATAAATTCCCACATTTTATACCAAAATGACTATATAATAAAATATGACAGAGAATTTTGTGCTGTTTTTACCGCCAACTTTTCAGTTGAATTTCAATTAGAGATTATTAGAGATTTTCAGTGGCATTATATGAGGAGAAATCATATGCTCAAATGCTGACATGTAAGAATATATGCTCTAGCACAAACATTGCTTCATAAGTAATCACATTATTGAATACGAAAAAACTAATTTAAAGTAACCATATTATACATCACCTTTATGATAACATAAATAAGGACAGGAAGGAATTCATCAGCCCCGGGAGGATTCTCATTTGAAGCAACGGAAGCATTAATTAGTAAGTTACTGATGACCTTACAACAATTGAGGAGACACACAAGTTTGTCCCTTGGAGCTTTGTACATGTTAATCTTCAGGAGTTCTTTCTGAGCAAGCTGCAAATAAAAATGTAAACATGCATGTGAGACTTGTATTAATTATTAACAAAGATTCAGATGGTTGAAAATTCCTCATACTAAAATGCGAGTCATGACCTTGTTCAAAAAAATGAAAGTTTCGGTTATAAAATAGAAGACTTGAGAAACAAACTTTGAAGTAAAGAAACAATGTTGTCAGATAGGAGAATAAGAACTGGCCTAAGTTGAAGAAACTTTGTTCAAATCTCCATAGCAAGAACGCACCACCAAAGGTTTCATGTTTCCCTGA
>NW_019104505.1:1108393-1125416 GCF_001995035.1 Momordica charantia
CATTAGAAGTAAATATCCACAACATTTTAATGTTTGTCTTATTTACTTTCCATTATGAATAGGAATCAGCTGATCAAAAAAATTTGAAATTTGTTCTCCAGAAATTCCAGCTACACTTTTGTCATCTCAAGACGAGAAAACAACAAGCCTATAGAAAGTTTTTTTGTAGACATTTTTATTGTATATTTGTATCTTTAAATAGAAAAGATCTATCATGTAAATGTTTCATAGATGAGAAGATAATGGAGAGAAGATAATTCCCAATTTAAACTAATAAATATGGTTCTTAAAAATGCTCGCAAAATGTACAATATCAAATAACTTTGAAGTATGATTTATGCCCAAACAAACAATCATGAGGATCTAAACTATAAGAGAGAGAAAATGATTGCAGTACAAATTATATGGAGATCACTTGACTTTGACCTTTACTCACCAACCATGACGTTTCATTTTGGAAATTCGGTTTGATATCCAAATTTTCTGGCCTAGCAAACTGTTGAATCAATGCAATTTTATCAGAAAGTTGTTCGTCAATTTTTACATCATCTCGAAGCGAAGCATATACACGAGTAAATAACTTTGTCATGACATACTTCTCCAGTCCCTGTATAAAAAAGAAGGGGGTGCATGAGAAAGAGAATTAATATTAGAAATAATAAATATCATTTAAGCAACAAATTTGGATGCAAAGATATGTTATGATGAATACATAATATGTTCATTTGGGAAGACTACTTGCAGAGTTTTCCAAATATATGCTCCAAGATAAAATATCTTGGTCTTTTCTATAACATTTATTTTTTTAATTTGTTAAATATACAAGGACAGGACAGGAACACAATATGCGTTATTCGTTTAATCAGGTAGGCTTGTTTTACCATCATGTTTAACTATAGCAAATGGATTATACATAAAGATGTTTTAAAACTATAGTCTTTTTGTCCAGACCTTTTACCCTAAAAAAATTAATCATTCACCTCATTCTCCTCGTTATTGAGATGAAAAACAAATCATCATTAATTATAAAGATTTACACATGCTCAAAAGTAGTAAACTTACCTCACCAGCACTTTCGAGCTCTTCCTCTGAGCAACCGGACCAAAGTGGATGAGCTCTGAAAGCTCCCTCCATTTTAGCAAAGAATTCTTGTACTGAAGCACTGTCCCTCTCAGGATCAGGAGCATTGTTCGAAAATGACACAATAAAGCTGCCAGTACATAATGTTCAGTCTAAACTTTATGCAGTTTTATAGTTTAGTTGAAAATCAACATTCGACATCCTATAATCAAGCAAAATATATGCAGGAGAAAGATTTATCTCCTTCTCCAGAGAGAACATAATCAACGTGAGTAATCACTGCCAAACTCTTTTATTATAAAGTAACAATTTCAATCTGAAAATTGACAAACTGAAACATACTCACACATACACATCTATGCATGTATATACTCTATGCGTCGGGCCTCAAAATCTTCAGTCCTCCCAGTGTATGTCAAGTTTAAATTTGAAACCACCTCAACTCCAGAGCATTAGGTAGTCACATAAGGTATTTTACTATCACAAGTATGTGGTATCAAAGGTATTTCAATTAATGACCAACAGGTATCCAATGGCTTTACCATTATGCCGACCTCATGAAGCTACTCTTGTATAAGAATTGGATTCATCTTGCAGATAACATAATTTTTTTAGATAAGAAGCTTGCATATAACATAATTACTAAACTGTGCCACTAGGAACTAGCTATAAATCTTTTTACTTCAGAGACCCATAACTGCTATTCCAGCTAGAGAATGCAGTCTGTGAGACCATTTATAAGAGTGCTTTTCTCCTTCTCGAAAAAAATGATTCAACTGGTTTAAGTTCTGGTGGACAAGAATTTGAATCTTCAAATACTAAAAGTGGGTGCCAACTAGAAATCTAAAACCGAAGGCCGAAATGATGAAGTGCATCTCCAGCGACAACCTAATCAATAGAGTAATTGTTACTAATCTCCAATCTAACGGTAACAACATCAACCATAAAATCACATTAGGCACTGAGTTTCAGCTTGAATAAACTATACTACTTCACAGGCCCAACTTAACTTCTTCCATTGATGACCACGAAAATTTTCTCCAAAAGTAAATGAACTTCAAAGTAGCAAATACTTTTTCAAACAATCAGCCATTGTCAATAGCAATCAGTTCGAGGTCAAGACAGAAGAGTTAGAAAAAGAACAATGAGCAAGCATTGTAATTAACGTGTAAACAAATCAGATAATAATTGAAGGAACGAACACAATACACTAATTGAAGTAAATAAAAATTCTATATTTTGCACATATCATTCGAATGGAAAACAAATTTACCTTTTAATGGATTTGACGAAATCTGAAGCTGATGGTTGACGCATGCGCTCGAGAAAGTCGTGCAGACCCAAAAAAACGTCGGCGTTCTCCATTCCCCACCGGGCGTCTGAAATTCTCAAGCAAATCCTCGATCCTTCACTTTTGGTCGAAGAACTCTGAGCATCAGCTAGAGGAAAATCTCTGAGAGCACGAGGGACAGTGAATGTGATGTGCAATTCTTCGATAGAAGAAAACAAAGCACTTCCTCGCCATGATCGTAATTAAATTTCAACAAATTAAGATCCCCCACTTTATGATTAACTGGGCTCGCAGGCCCAATCCAATTACGGCCCATAACAAGAGAATGGTAAAAATGGGCCAGGGTTTAGAGCCCAACGCAATATTGCAATCTGCTCAGACAAAGTTTCGTTCCACCTTCAGCAATGAAAGCACTTTTTTTTGGGGGTATTTTGGTCCTTTTACTAAATTGACAGAAGTTTTCATAACATCATGTGAACTTGTGTTAGGTTAGGGCAAACTACATATTTAGTATTTTTCAAAAATAAAAAATGAAAACTACATATTTAGTATATCAACTTTGATTAGTGTGTCTTTTTGATCAGTTACCTTTTTAGAAAGTTTCAGTTTTCTAAGAAGCTATTTAGAAGAAGCCATTTAGTAACCATTCCGTTGTTAGTTTTATGTTTTTGAAAATTATGTTTGTTTGCTACCATCTTATTATTAAGATTTTCACCATTATTGCAAACATTTTTCAATTAAGTTTCACAGAAAACAAAATTAAGTATTTTGAAAATTACTTCTTTTTGTTTTCAAAATTTGACCTAGATTTTGAAAATATTTATAAAAACTTAGATAACAAAATAAAGAATGGACTTAGAGTAATGTTCGTAAACTTAATTTTTAAGAATAGAAAATCAAAATGAAATGGTTATCAAACAAAGCTTAAATTTTTGTATTTTATTCTTAACACGTTTTTGTCATAAATACCATTGCTTAAATGTGACATAACAATTGAACTAACCTATAGTGAAATATTTAGCACAACATGACATGAGACCATGCCTACTCTTCCAATTTTTCGTCCCGCTCTCCCTGTTGTGTTTACTCACTTGATCTACTTCCTAATGTCATATCATACCAAATTATCATTTCTACGTTCACTCAACCATTATTTAACGATATTAATGACAATAAATATTAAAGCCAAAACCAAAAGTTCAAGGACGAAGACTAATTAAAATTTGTAATGACTTATCGAAATACAGCGACCAAGATTGTAATTTGATTTACAAGCAATATTGCAATAACATGGAGTGTAGCATAAAATCGAAAGATAAGGACTCAGTTTGGTAACGTTATTGTTTCTTATTTCCCATTTCTCGTTTCATGCTTCCTGATTCTAATATTTTTAGAATTGGAACCAGGAATACATTTGATAATCATTTATGTTTATTGTTTCTTAAAAAAAAAATAGAAACAAAAATATGTTTGATAACAATTTTCTGTTTCCTATTTTTATTTTTTATTTATTTAGTATAATAACTTGTGAGGTTGAATTCAACCCCATAAACCATTGATTGAAAATGTATACGTTAACTCATTTTTAATTTTAATTAAAATAAATCTAGTGGATATGTTATAAAAAGATATAACATATCCTTATAATTTATTAAAAAAAATAATATAATTTACAATATAATTTTATTTTATAAAAAAACTAAATTATTAGCTTTACCTACAGAACAAATTTTTAAACTATTTTTAATTTAAAAAATAGAAAAAATATTTTTTTTAAGATAACATATTAGCTTTAAATAAAGGAAAAGTTTTTAAACTATTTTTTATTTAAAAAAATATAACACCTTTAAATAAAGGATAAAATTTTAAACTTTTTTTAATTTAAAAACTAGAAAATAATTTTGTTTTATTTGAGAAAATATAAAAGATGAGAGAAAAAGGAAACCTATAAGCAAATTTACATTATATGAGATTTCAATCTTGGCCGATGACGTTGAAGAGATTGCAAATGTGCATTTAAACCAATTGGCCAACAACCGGAGATGAACATTTTTTCACGAAAGATGCATTTTTAATAAAACTGGCTCGAACATTAAAAAAAAAGGGAAAAACATGAAAATTTGACTTCTTTTTTAAAAACATTTCTCAAATTAAAGAAACGAAAAATGGGATGAATTAATAAACATGTCAATTTCTAAAAAGAATGAAAAACGGAAAATAGAAAACAGAAAAATTATCAAACGAGACTTATCAAAGAATGGTGGAAACTTTTTATTTAAGAAAATTTAATCGCAAAAGACTAAACGAGGGTATGGGAGGGAAATGGTTGTTTATGCTATATTTCTAGTTTAGAGAAATGCGCTACTTTTAAAAAAAGCACTCAATTATATGTTATTTCAGGAAAAATAGCCGCATTTTTTGCATATCGTGGTGTTGACATGTACATGACATCCACGTGGCCCAATAAGGTTCATCAAAAGTGACCGCTGGCGTTTGCAGACCGGAAAGCGCATATAAGCATCCAATGTTCTCTCTCCATGCTCTTGGACGGATGACCAGATCAACAAACAAGTGGGCCCAGAATAACTATTAAAAAAATACATTTTTAAATCTTTTGCCACTTGTAGTATTTTGATGCTTATTTATTTTTGCGTAAATATTACATCCTCCCTACATTTTTATGCTTGTTTTATTGATTTTTTTTTTCTTGACAGTTTGTTTTATTGAATTTTAAACATTACTCTTTAGTCCATATTTGTATGAAATTTTGTTTCAATCATTATTGTTAATCCAGGTTCATAATCTCAATATATATTAGTTTATTTCAAAATCTAAAATATGATATACTATGTATGCCTTCTAATATTTGTTCACATATACATCAAATATCATGATCAGTCAAATGTTTGTTTCACAATTACGAGAGTAAAAGTAAACAACAATAATATTTTTAATGAATTTTTATGCAAAATTTATGGAGAAACATCAAAATATTTAAAATTTAAGATAAACTTGAATATTCCAAACTATAGTAGACTGAGATTTTTATTTTATAATGATTTAGTCACTTGTTCAACTTTTGATGTTGAAAATCTATTTCATATTCCATACTTAAGTTGATTCGTAAATTCAAATATACACCTCCATATTTATTGTATAATATTTTAAAGAAAAACTTAATTGTTATTTTTTTAATATCAAACCATTATGGATAACAATAATATTTCGTATCTTTTTTCAATACAACAGATGTAGAGATGAATAATTGAATAAAGTCTGCGAATAATTAAAAAAGGGGGCAAATATAAAAATGTGAAAGGAAGAAAATAATGAAGCAGCTGACGTGTATTTCTCAAATATATAAACTGGTCGTCACTATCAGCCACAGCGTACGGTCCAGATTCACTCCTCACTCGCTGGTTCTCTTTTTATCCACTTTCTCCTCCTTCTCCGATTTCCAATTCCCTTTCCCTTTCTCTCTCCTTCGCCGATTTCCTCTCTCTAACATTCCCACACAACCATGTCGCTGGGGAAGAGGCTCCGCCCTTCAATCAACCGGACCTCCAGCCTCAAGGAGATCATCTTCGACGTCGGCGGCGGCGGCGGCGCTCCCGGAGAAGATCCGCCACCGGAAAACCCTAACTCCGCCTTCGATCCACGGCTTTTGGCCATGCTCTCGCCGAGAAATAATCGGAGGCATTCCGATGAGTTTCCGCGGTCGCCTCAGTTCCTCCGAGCTTGCTGTCTCTGCCACCGCCGCCTCATCCCCGGCCGAGACATATATATGTACAAGTGAGTAACAATCGCGAGTAGGGATTCGAAACCACTTTTCAAATGAGTACCTATTATTAAAATTTATGAAAAGTACTTGAAATTAAACTGTTCACGTTCTCTGAAGTGATACAAATTCACCCTAAATCGTTCGAATTGATATAATTTGTAGGAATTGTGCGGAGAAATTGATGCGGTTTTTTTTTTATAATTTTGGTGATTGATGTGGACAGGGGAGAAAGCGCGTTCTGTAGTGCAGAGTGCAGGCAGCAGCAGATGAATCAGGATGAGGCGAAGGAGAAGCGTTTGATGGCGCCGAAGAATGGAGCCGCAGCGGTCGCATCAGCTACCTCCACCGTAGCAAAAGTCTCTGCGATTAATGGCGAGACTGTCGCCGCCGTGTAGCCGCCGCAGATAACTGTAGATGTAAAGGCAGCCGCCACGCACGTGCCAGCTTTCTATCAACGCGTATAAATACAATATTATATATGTATATTTATAATATATATATATAGATGTTTATGCAAACTTAACTGGGCAAAAATTTTGGAGCTGCTGTAACATTTATGTTAATATTTCTCTTTGATGGAAATATATGTTTTATGTGTAAATAAGTTGATTCGGTCTAATTTTTAGTCAAAATCGTGTTTATTGGTTTAAGAAAAATAAGAAACGGACACTACAATCAGTTTTCGCAATAATTGAAGTGGTTGTACAAAACAAATCAGCTCAGTTGATTAAAAGTCAAATCAAATGAATTACAGACTTATTTGATGCTAACGCGATCATAGTTGAGAGGTAAATGGTATTTATTATTTCTTCCTATATTCAAATTTTTATACTTTTACTCTATTTGTACAAAAAAAAATATTTCATTTGATAATTTTTTGTTTTATATTAAAAACAAAACTACTTCTTTAATTCTAAATTTTGGCTTATATCTTAAAAAGTCATCAGAAAGTAAATAACAAAAAGAAAAAAAACACAGGTGGAAATAATGTATATAAATTTGATTTTTAAAAATAGAAAAATGAATAGTTTGGTTTTTGAAAATGGTGAAGATGAGGTGTTAATTTTTGTTTAAAATTTTTACATAATTGAACTAATTGAAGACAATGGGTTGGAATCAAATTGAAATTGAAGTTATTATTTGGAAGAGTTAATATTTTTGTGTCATGGCTCAAATCTCTCACTCCACTTATAATTTATAGATTTATGAATTATTTTTTAAAATAGCAATGAAAAATAACTAAACATTAAAGATTTAAGTAGTGGAAGATGATATTATCATCTTTCTACTCCTTCAATTACAGCATTATTAGAATATACTTAAGAGACCAATTCAACTATTCATATTTCAATAAAACAATTATTTATCTTCTCTAGTGAATATTCCAATAGTAATTTTATTCGATTGAGCTAGGTTGAAGTTATTTTTTAATTATTTAAATTTTTGTTTTAGTTGTCAATCAAAATTAATTAATTTTTTAATCAAAATTAATGAGTATTGATTATTATGATAAAATGAACACGGTTACCTATGCCCACTCCTCTCTACCATACAGTATCTAGAGTCTAGACAGTTATATTTACACAATTTCAGAATTTTAAAATATTGGAAAGCCATTTATGTATTGGAGTTTTAAGATATTGAACTTTTCAACAGGGGTTTAAAATCTGGTCAATTTAGATTGACCTTATTTTAAAAAATTGAGTATCTAGTATATTCAATCGTAAGTACATCTAATATTAATTTAATTCTTACCTTTCCAAGTTCATAATTGAATATACTATTTATTTTATTTTACAATTTTTTTCTTTGAAATCCTAATTAAAACTTRTAGATTCCAACGAACAATGGCACGATTAAATTGAGAGTAGCAAAAGTAGAATTATGTATAATATGTAGCACATGCTCCTCTTATTTATAGAGAAAATTTAATTGCGTTTGATAGCCTTATCGATTTGACCCAAACAATTCAACTCACATTTCTTTGACCTCATTTTAAGTGAACCTATCACGATAATTTTTCTCGTAATAAAAACAATTGTCCAGTGAAAATGAAAAATTTAGAGTATAAAATTGGAGTGGAAAGGGATTCTCATTCTTTCTCCACTCAACAACGTGAGCTTTGAATCTGATTTGTTGAAGTATTGGCATTACCATTATGAAAAGTTAAAAAAAAAAAAAAAAAATTGAAGTTTATTTGGGGTATCATAAGAAAGGTCGAATTGATTCGTTCAAGTTTCAACCTTTTCATTTAATATTTTATTCTGTCACTCTGCATTATTTTGTTTCTAAAAAAAATATGCAAAATGTCATCATCATATACAGAGGCGCTCATAATTCATATCTTGTCCTTGGTGATTGGACCAAAAATAGGACCATGAGTCTCAACTAGTTGATGGGGAGATATTTTTAAAAATAAAATTTTAATGGCTTTATTCATAGCTTTATGAGACATTTTGAGTTGAATTTATTTTGAATATATATTTTAATTTTTGATGTCTATGAAAAACTATTGTCATCCTATTGATATGATATTAATTATTTATTATTTATATAAATATTATTACAGTATTAGTTAAGTTCTATTGATGGTTGTGAACTCTTAAATACGTGTAAGTCAGTATGTTATTTTCACTAATAATACTTTGTATATGGTATCAAAGCTTATTGATACCCATAAACAGCTTCCTCAAGATCCTCTGTGAATACAAACTCTTATGCTCCAGTTCTTATCTCTTTAAATACATGTAAGTTACGATGATATTTTCACTCAATATTTAGTCTTTGTAAAATATCGAGTGAGTTGGCATAAATTTAGACAAGGAATTAAGTCGTCCACCTAAGATAAGAAAAATCAAAATCTCTAATAAAAGTATCTAAAATTTTGGAGAATAAATTTGAAAACTTAATGTATTATTTTGACTTAGTTTTACAAATTTATATCATGTAAGTTTATTATCAGCTAATGTTGATATTCACCAACGAGAAATTTTCAATTTAGCTTCTTATGTTTTAATATTTTTTAATTTGGTCCCAGATGGTGAATATTAAAATTGGTCTATGATAAACGTATATAGCATAATACTTAGTAAATTGGTTAAAACTTAACAATAAAAATAAAAAAAAAACCATCGGTATAAGAAAACTTGAAATTTCTATAAACCTTTTTAGGAATTTAGAGAAGGAATTAGAAATTTTAATATGACATTTTTCTTCTTCTAAATATTTGCCAATTCATTAAATGTTATGTTGTTTAAATTTACTATCAACTAATTTTAATATATATTTATACTAAAGTACTAAATTAAAAAATATTAAAATATGAGTGATTGAATTAACATAATAATAATAACTAAAATAACATGAAAAAAGAAACTAAAAAATAATTAAATGCGCGTGTGCCTTGCCAACGGAGAGAGAGAGAGAAATTGAAATGGAAAGTGTAAGTTGTGTATCATCAAAAATAGTGGGGAAAAAGAGGGGGGAAATCTATTGTTACTTTAAATGATTTTATGCTGTGGGAAATTGCGAATATAATATATGGCTTACACACACAGAATTAAAAAGCCAAATATAAAATCTGTTGGTCCCCACAAATTAAGCCACGTCGGACCCACGTGACGTAACAAAGAGAGCAGGTGGCAAATTATTATTCGGTTTCACGGGACCCACCTCCCTTACTTTTTTTTTCTGTTCTCCTTTACCTTTTTTTTTCCTTTCTTTTTTGATCGGGACCCAATACATAAATATCTTATGCATGCGAGTAATAATTTTTTTTTGGTGATGAGCAAACTTTTATGTTTTAGTTTTATTTTGTTGAAATTTTGGAAACAATTGCTATTTGTTAAGATTTGTGAAGTCAATATCAAAACCGAGCTAACCTATTATAAGTGAGGTCGGAAAGTGTCTAGATGTGATTTGTCTGCAAATACTAAAGAAAGAAAATATGAAATATGACTCTAGCTAAACGTAACGTATTGAAAAAGAAAGGAACATAATCACTTGTACTAGCTGAGAGCTTTGAAAAGTAGAAAATTATGTTTTCTAAATCGGTTAAGATCAAGATTTAGTTAGAGCTTATTATTGACATTATCTTTATTTATCAAAAACAACATTTTAGATTAAATTATTTGGAAAATTTTTAAATCCTAATTTTGTTTATACAAGACGAATGAACTCCATCGTTTTTTTTTATATAATGTCGGAAGGGGGATCGAACTCACAACCTTTTAATTGTGGATATATGTCAATTACCGTCGAGCTATGCTCACCTTGACAAATGAACTCCATCGTTATTACTTATTCGTTACACTCTTCTATTTCTACTTGTAATGTCTGGTTAAATTACATTTATAAGTTATGTGGTCTCAACTTTACTTTAGATTTAGTCTCAATATTTTCAAAATTATTATTGTTATCACCTGCCTAGTTTAAGCATATCACATGTGTATGTCATTATAAAATTTGAGCATGAAGCAGTAGATGTAAACAATTTTCGTTGCACAAAAACAAGAGTTACATAAATTGAATGGATGTTATTTCTTATAGAATTGAGTAAGATAACTAGAAACCGAGTTAATTTAATAATACATATGAAAAACAACAAAAAAATAAAAATCATATAAATAGAATTATGTATACGTTTCCCTTCACGTCATTATTTAAATACAATGATGTGAAAACCAACCAATTATTAAAAAAATTATAAAGCTAAGAAAAGTACTAACTAGAAAGATTGATGATATAAGTCGTCCCTATGTAAGCACTAATTGACTGAATCTTAATATAAAATAAAAAATAAATAATATCCCAATAATTTAGGGTTATAGCAATTTTCTTTTAAATTTTGTATATGCTTAAAAGTTATTTGAACGTTTTACATATTTTTTTAAATATTTAAATTTTTAGTCAAATTTAAATATAGAAGAAGTTTTTTGAAAAATTTTTCTTTTGAGTTTTTTAAGCTTTGGCTTAACTTTTGAAAATTATTTTAAAAATAGACACAAAAGAAAACTAATGTGAGTAAGCTTAATTTTTAAACATTGGAAAAAAAAAAACAAAATAGTTATCCAACCATGCTTTAGAAATAAAAATATTTTGACCAATAAAATAATAAAAAGTAAGGTTATTCGTGCTTGTTTAAAAGAGGATTTAAAGTGATTAAGGAATGAATTTTAATGACAAAACTTTTAAATTAAGCACTTAAAATTTTTAAAACCACGTAAAATTTGAAAAAAATATTTTTTCTAAAGTAAATTCAAATTTATTTTATATTATTTTTTTAAACCATACTGTTACAAATATAGAAAATTTAAAAATTGACTTATAACAAATATATATTTATACATATATATATTTAAATAGAAAATACGTTCAATTAATGGAAAACAAAGCTACAAGTGCTACATTTAAAGGCATTTCTCTAAGTGATACTTGAAGCCACATAGAAAAATTTGAGGTCCAAGATGACGTGGCGTTAGGGAGCAGCTTAGCAAGCAGGTGGGCAGACCGATTACAATTGCAAGAAATAGGAGTAAAAGATATTGAGCCAAACTCCAGATCCAAATGACGAATTTCAAGAAGATAATTGAGATCATCTCTCAACGTTGAAGTGACACTGTGAAGAAGCTGACTTGTAGAGAAGCAATCAATTCGACATGTGAATCAGGGTAGTTGAAATTTTTGGCAAACTTGAGCCATTCGATTAACGCCTTCAATTCGACACGCTGAGGAGGGAGAATGAAATTGAGGGCTTGAGATTTTGCCGCAGTAATGAATCCATAGGAGTTTCAAACGATCCACTAGATCAAGGTCAATATGTGTATCTGTACACGCTTCGTCGACATTCAGATTGAGAAACCCATTAGGAGGAGGAAACTAGCACGGGGATAGATTAGACGTAGCTCCGATTGAGATGACTTATAACAAAGATTACTAATACTCGAATTATTTCTTTTAGTTCATAATTTCAAATGTGGGAGATTCAACCATCTATAAAAGGTACTTTAAAACATTGACCTATTCATTTATCTTAAAATATTGCCCACTTGACTTAGGTTCAACTTAACTAATATGTTAATCAATTAAGTATAAATTAACCTTTAAATAACACTCATACATATGCCTAGTAGAGGCCAACTTAATTTATACAAAAGGGGGACAAAGGGGACAAGTACACGTGTGTACCAGGTTGGAATCCTTAAAAGATGTTACATTGACAAAATAAAATTAAAAAAGATCAACAAAAATAGAGATCTAAAACCAAGTGAACAAGACACTCCTTTTTTCCATTTTCATCCCCTATGGCACGTTATTGTAGACAAGGATTAAAATACCGATCATATATCAAAGCCTCAATTTCATAGAAATATTAGTAAAATATCTATATCAGTTAATATTTTTGAAAAATAATGAAAATTAGATCAATTAATTTGATTTGGTTAGAGCAAAGTATGCTGGTTTATTTTTCTAAAACATAAAATTAAAATTAAAATTCAATAGAGTTCGGTTTAGATGGACTTTTCGATTAAAACTTTTTAATAAAATTTATATAATGATTGGTTTACTATATGTTTTAGATAAAAATAGAGTCAAATTAAACCAACATGCTTATATATATCTCAAAAAAAAAAAGAGTAAAAAAAAAGTCCAGTTATTTGTTTATTACTAGGGATGAAAATAAAATATTTAATAATATTAGTAACACTGTTATCGAATTGAAAAATTGAATATTGATCTTACAATTATTATGCTATATTCAAAAAATATTATATATATAACAATTAATGTCATGTCACAACCCATGTGTACTGGGGAAGTATATATGCACAAAAACAATAACTTCAAGAATCTACAATGGTACTTTACAAAACACTTTGGGATACCCCTTAAAAAAATTATTATTAATTTTGTTTTTTTTGGTGAAATCTACTCCATATTTTATTAATATTGTTGATCATTGTGTGGCTATGATTATGTTATATTTAGGCCAATGTACTTATAAAATAGAAGCTAGTTGTCCAAGTTGGTCACTTTAAGTACTAAAAACAATATAAATGACACAATACCAAAAAGATTATAATATATATATATTAAATAAATAAATAAATAAAAGAACCAACAACTAACCAATAAAAAACATAAGTTAAAAAAACTTTTAGTGTGCGTATCCTTTAATCTTGATGTCAATTTGATGAATTGGGTCTTGTAATTTTTAAACATCATAATTGTTTTTCATTCTTTATTTAAAGTTTATTCTACTTTATTTTTATTATTTATAGATGTGACAAAGTAAGTATTATGATGTAGTGAAAGGGATTAAAGCTATGATTAGTTGACAATGACTATTAGTTACTATTATTACTATTTTGGAATGTGACTATAATAGCTTGTCAGGTTAGATTTATGTTACTTATCACCAATAATTCAGATGTTTGGTGAACTTTATTTAGAATATTAAGATGATAATTAAAAAAAAATCATAGATGTTAAATTGAAAATAATATTACAAGACTAAAATGTAATTCAACCCAAAAAAAGAGACTAAAGATTGTTGGGACGATTGTTATAGGTTTTGTAAGTATTGATATTAAGTGCGCAATAATGTTTAACTTTAAACTTGAATAAATTGTGAATTTAATACTTCCCCAAAATTAGTTCAATAAACTAACCACATAGATGAAAAAAACCAATAAATTTCCCATCTAACTTTTGTGAAGTGATTTTTTTAAGAAAATAAATATTTAAATATATCATCGATGGAAAGGTCGGAGTTTTGAATTATAAGTCTTATATTTGTCAATCAAAGTATAGTTTAACTAGTTCATATATATATTCTCGACTAAAATATCAGAGTTTTGAATATTCRTCCCTACACGTTGTTGAATAAAAAAAGAAACCCTCACATTTTACGTCCAAATTTAGGAGACTCCAAATATTTTTGGATATTATTTTTTCACTTCTCATGGTTGATAGCCTTGGCCCTTCCCTTCTTCGAATAGTCTCCCMCTCCCTCCATTTCACCGATTCCCCACTTCTCACACACACCCTTCTCAATTTTCACCTACATTTATTTAATTTAGGTTAAAAATATATTATATATATTTTTCCAATTTACTCTCTTATTCAAAAAATTTTAATTTAATCTCTCAAATYTTAACCTTTTTTTATTATATCCTTTTTATGAGTGAAGGTTAAAATTAAATAATAAATTTAAAGACGTGCTCAACGAGGAGACACTAGTATTGTTTGACGAGACCACTTAACTATGTTTAGGTCTATATATAAAGATCACATTTTAACTCATTCATCTTTACTCTTCCCATCATGGTTTTTGAAACAAAAGTGTGTGTTTGGAARTACTTTCAATGATGATAGAAATATGTTCTACCTCAAATATTTGGAAAATATTGGTAGATTTCTTTTTAATTATAATATGAATTATTTAGAATATCCAATTCAACTATAGTTTAGTGGATAAACATATTATTATTTAAAAAATTGTTGATGATTTAAGCTCTATAGAATGTTAATCGCAATTAAAAAAAAAAAAGTCCGAAACCGTGTTCAGAAGGCATGGACCTCTCCCATAAAGTTACTACAAAATACAAAATGTCGTTCTCCTAAGCATCACCTACGGTATATAATCACTCCAAGTAAATTATTCTAAGGGGTCTACTGTCGCCTATATTTTTCCCTCTAACTAACTCATTTTCTTGATATGTCATTCGCAGTATAATTTTTCTTTTCTTTTTTTTTGAGTTCAATGAGATTGAATTTTGAATAAAAGCACTAAGTATTTTATCTATTAAATTACGTACCAAACGAAGGGACTCTTTTCTAGCATTTTTAACGCAATTGGATAGGAGAGCTAGCATATAATTTTCCAAAGTTTGGGATAAAATATGTAAGAGTAATTTCCCTAAACAATTCCTTGAAATTAATTGGATATAATATTATATTCACCTGTTTATATTTGTATATCATTTTTGAAAAATGTTACAATACTATACCGCTTCTTCAAAATATTACAATCATATACCTTAAAATCATTGGAATGGAAAGAAAAGATGTACTAAGATTTTGGAATTGGGGGATTTTTACCCAAAAAAAAAAGATTTTATATATATATATATATATTTATTTATTTATTTATATTTATTTATTTATTTTGAGAAAGAGAAAGAATCTATTCAAAATTTGTTTTGTAACAAAAAAAAACATAACCAAGTTTCTCATTCTATAAGGCAAAAATCAAAAAAGAAAAAACTCAAAACGAAAACCAAGTTTTGTTAATAGGAGATATGAGTAGTAAACTAAAAAATTGGGGAAGAATTAAAAGGAATAATAATAGAAAGTCATAAGCTTAGTCGTGGTCGGTGAATTTCAAATTATTAATATTCATAGGATTTCATTTCAAAACTAATTGACTATGAAACGAGTGGCCAAAGTCTATTATAAAACTTGGTTGGATCCTCAACATGTCATCCCATTTTACATTTGACTATTGAAACTCTTTAAGGTTATATTGCTAGATTGTAAAAATAGAGAAAGATAAAAATAAGAAACAAAAATAAATGGACAAAAGAAAAATTAAATATCTCTTATGGACAGAAATAAAGACCATAAAATAAAAGAATCAAATCTATTAATTCACGTAATAGATTTTTAATTAGCAATAGACAAAGATTACAATTTAATTACACAAACATGTAAGAAAACAATGTAAGCTAAATAAAACAATGAAAAACACTGAAAGAAAACAATGAAAAACATAATGAAATTAAATAAGGTATTTAGGGAAATAAAATAAAATATAAAAGTTAAATATATTTTTTAAATCTCCGGGAATATAAAATTATAAATAATAGATCATTATATATTTGAAAATATTTAAAGATATCGTATGTAACTGTAGATATTTTCGTATTGCGGTATATTTTTTACAATTACTGTATAATGTATTACAATTTAGAGAGAGTTTCAAAACGATTAGACCTTTAAAATATGAATTTCACAATTAATTGTCCTTTTCAGGTTAAGGAAAATGGGTGTGTCATGGGTCCTGCTTTTGTAACCGTTTACAAGGCCCATACAGAAAACTGGGCTGTAAGCCCATTAAAATTTAAAACAAACACTTCCTTTTAAAGGATTATTTTGAGGTTGATAATTACCTAAATCATAACAAATATGAGCAAATATGGGTAGAGAATTGAACGTTTAGCTTATGAGAAAGTAATACGTGTTTGATCCAAATTGGAGTGTAGTAGAGATTGTAATCAATATAATATATAACTAATCTAACACACTCATATGAGTCATTTCAATCATTATAAATATATTATTAAATACAATGAAATAATTATTTGGAAACTATTTAACCATGGTCAAATTATTTATTTTAATACTATCGGAAAATGAAAATTAGATCCAAACAAATACAAATGTCCAATTTCAAGTATGCACATCAAATGTAGTAGAGTCAGACAATTGTCCCGTATAAATAATCATTAGCAATCATCTATCTATATTAATTTTTGATAAATTTCTTGATAGATCACATGGATGTATTGTATGAATCATCTCACCTCACATTATCAGTTTTTTTTTACCTCTTAATTAGATATATATCTTAATTATCGTTGAACAAGATATATATGTTAATTGTTGCTAAGTTATACTCACTCTGACTCGAGTTAGATAGTATTATTTTGCAATTTCATGAAATTGAGCATTGTAATCGTCAACGTTACATTCTAATTTTATAATATTAGTTTTTTTTCTTTTTTTGAAAAGCTTATAATATTAGTTATTGATTTGATAGCAAGGCAAGAAATTCTACTATTAAAAGCATTGAATTTTTATTATTTAAT
>NW_019104505.1:1134138-1156041 GCF_001995035.1 Momordica charantia
GCCTGTTTTGTTTTTATGTATCGTGTGGCTATTGTTTTCTCACCCTTTTTCCCTTTTAACGGTTTGGGGTCTGAATTTTTCTTGGGAAGGAATTACAGGAATGCGTTAAAAATTTTGAGAGATGCGAGAGGTCCCAGTTGAATGTGGGTAGCTGGGAACTGTGAACACTAGCGGTAGCAAAAAAGAGAGACAGAGAAGAGGGCCTGGAATGAGGTGATACCACGTGCAGGCTCCCATTAAAGGACTTGCGAGTGAGCGACCCCACTTAGCCCAAACTCAAACCTACCTCCTCTCCTGCCAATTGTTTTAAGCTTAAAGGGTTGGATAGCATGGTTGTGCATGATTCACACCGATAATAAAGAAGACCCATTTGATGGTTTCTTCTCTTTACATTTCAGCAGTTTCTGATTCATCATGAACAAAGGCTTTGTAACCATACCGTGGACTGAAGTATTTTGATTCTCTCTTCTAAGATTTTGGTTTATCTTTCTTCACCAAGGTTTGTGACTTCCTTTTGTTCACCTCTTATTATTATTATTTTTAGTTCTACTTTCTGGGTTGTTGCGTTTGGGTTATTCTATGCTCAATTTCGGTGTGAGACATTTTTGGAACAGAGGAAGCCATTTAGGTTTGTGTCGGATCAATCCATCGGAGGCTTACTTTTTCCTAGTGGGGCTCTGTTAATTTGGATATAGGAATCTATTTGCCCTTTTTCTGTTTTTGTGCCTTTTGAAAGTCCATTTATCCGTTTCTTTCAGTTTAAGCTAGAGTGTAATTTCCGTCTATGATTTACTTCCTGGCGATTTATGGCTTACTTTGGATTTCACGAGTAGGGGGAATCCTCTAACAAAGTTGATGGTAGAGGAAAAGTTTTAGATGCCATGAACCTGTGAAAATCATGTCTTGTCTAACGACCTACAACCAAACGCAATCTTGATGTGGAGATTCTTTCACTGTGTCCGCAGATGATAAAATAATGATATACTATAGCTACCATATGTTGCTCTTTGCATAGAAAACCCATTTAATAATGCTTTCCCTAAAAGCTGCATGTTAAACAATTGGATAGTTTCACTTGACCTGCAATCAAATGCTTTACTACTCACCTATTTTCTTATTTATTTGATAGTTTCACTTGAAACTTTTCTCTATATTTTTTTTGTTGCTCAAAACTAGGGGGATAGCCCTTTTTCAGTCGTTAAGTCAGCATTTCGGTTGACTGTTTGGCTTCACTGCAGCATGTCAGAAGCCCAGAGGAAATCAAATGTGGTCAATTTCGGGCGTGGGAATGGATATTTAAACGGGGCAATACCCGTCAGAAACGCAACTGCAGTTTCTGAAGTTGATGCGTTCTGCCAATCCCTTGGTGGGAAGAAGCCAATCCATAGTATTTTAATTGCAAACAATGGAATGGCTGCTGTTAAGTTTATACGTAGTATTAGAACATGGGCTTATGAAACATTTGGCACTGAAAAGGCAATCTTGCTGGTGGCTATGGCTACGCCAGAGGATATGCGGATCAATGCCGAGCATATCAGAATTGCAGATCAGTTTGTGGAGGTTCCTGGTGGGACCAACAATAATAACTATGCAAACGTGCAGCTTATTGTTGAGGTACTTGATATTTTCAATTAAATTTGTATTATTATCTCCTGGTCCTAGTTTTGGTCACATTTCATAAGTGGGATTGGTTTCTAATGTAAAGGAAGCAATAACCATCTTTTCTTTTGATCATAAAAGTAAGTCAGACAAGCAAATCCTGATAAAATGAAGATATATTTCAGCTGTAACAATCGATTTCACTGACCTTTAAACTAACCATAGTGGAACTTTGGGATTTCACCACTGATATTGAACTTATGAGTTGTTGAAGAAACTGTCCTATAAAACATGGATAGAATTTGATGATTAAGATGGTCTTACACTCCTATTAAGAAACTTGGTAGCTTCTTGCTCATAACATGTTTTTATTTTTGAGGGTTTCTTTTTCTGCTATATAATTGTTTATCAAAATTTTTTTTTGAACAAAGATACTAACTCTTCATTGATGTATGTAATGGAACAAAATTGTTCAAAGATATAATTGTTTATCATATTAAATTGGTTTATTATGTAGATGGCAGAGATAACTCATGTTGATGCAGTTTGGCCTGGTTGGGGCCATGCATCTGAGAACCCTGAGCTGCCAGATGCACTGAGTGCAAAAGGAATCATATTTCTTGGGCCTCCATCAATATCTATGGCGGCATTGGGTGATAAAATTGGTTCATCATTAATTGCACAGGCTGCAGAAGTACCCACCCTTCCATGGAGTGGTTCTCACGTAAGTTTATGTTATTTTCTGTCCGTCCATATCACTCACTTTATGACCCACACTCAATATATTATATATTTTGTGTTCAGGTGAAAATTCCTCCTGATAGCTGCTTAGTTACCATCCCAGATGAGGTGTACAGGGAAGCATGTGTTTACACAACAGAAGAGGCCATTGCAAGTTGTCAAGTTGTAGGTTACCCAGCCATGATAAAGGCATCGTGGGGTGGAGGCGGTAAAGGCATTAGAAAGGTTAGAATAGCAGTATTATACATAATTATTATATAGGTAGCTTAGGAACAATGAAAACAACCTCACGAGCAACTTTCATCGTTGAACTTGTGAGGACAAATTATAACGGCCATTTATTTAAAAAATTATTATTTTTATCTGGAAATATGAAGCTACCCTTTTTATCTCAACCTTCAGGTTCATAATGATGACGAGGTGAGAGCGTTGTTCAAACAAGTGCAAGGTGAGGTTCCAGGATCACCCATATTTATAATGAAGGTTGCATCACAGGTCAGATATCTAACTACGTTTTATCCCAGTCATCATTGTTGCCATAGGTATGTTTTATCTTGACTTTCCGTTGGCTTTTGTCTAACTAGAGCCGGCACCTAGAAGTTCAGTTATTATGCGATCAATATGGAAATGTTGCCGCTTTGCACAGTCGTGATTGCAGTGTTCAGAGACGGCACCAAAAGGTTGGTTCAAATTATTGTTACTCAGTATCCATTTCTTGGGAATCCATGGTTTTGTAAGTTTCTATAAAGTGTTCTTACTAGGAACCTTTCATTTAACCTATCCCGTGGCAAACAGATTATTGAGGAGGGTCCAATTACAGTTGCGCCTCTGCAGACAGTGAAAAAGCTAGAACAGGCAGCTAGAAGATTGGCTAAATGTGTGAACTACGTTGGAGCAGCAACTGTTGAGTATCTATACAGTATGGAAACTGGAGAGTACTATTTCTTAGAGCTCAATCCTCGGTTACAGGTATCGATGACCTTAGATCTTGAACTTGACATACCCCATCTTAGTTATCTGGTATATGTAAATAATCTCTTTTTGTTTACCGAGCTGTTCAAGTGTAGATCATGCAAGGAAAGAAATTGTTGCATATATCCTCAATAAGTCCCGCCCATGTGTTTATGCTTACTCTGACATGCATTCATTAATAGCTGTCATTGGTTGATCACATCCACGTACTTTGGATTATTACAAAACATTCATGGGCAAGTGATGATTTTGTGTATCTATTAACTTCTAAACAGGTTGAGCACCCAGTGACTGAGTGGATAGCTGAAATAAACCTTCCAGCAGCCCAAGTTTCTGTGGGGATGGGAATTCCTCTATGGCAAATTCCTGGTACGATGCTTTATATCTATGGAAGTCATTTCTTATATTTGTCACATGGAATTTTGTATTTATAATTACTTGATCATATGTATAATTTTTTAAATCAGAGATCAGACGTTTTTATGGGGTAGAGCATGGTGGAGGATATGACGCTTGGCGGAAAACTTCTGTTGCCGCAACTCCATTTGATTTTGACCAGGCAGAATCCACTAGACCAAAAGGCCATTGTGTAGCCGTGCGAGTAACAAGTGAGGACCCCGATGATGGTTTTAAGCCTACAAGTGGAAAAGTACAGGTCGGTTGCATTGCTGATGATTTATGGCATATGATGTTAATTTTTATTTATTTTTGTTTTTCTTTACATATGTATTTTTTATTTTGTAAGATGAAAGAGTTTAAAATGCCTCCAACCCTGTGCAGGAGTTGAATTTCAAAAGTAAGCCAAACGTATGGGCATACTTCTCTGTCAAGGTAGACCTTTTATTGTAAATGTTATTTTCCTACTATTTAACGCCAACATTTATGCTGAATTACATTTTCCGATATGCTTTGCAGTCTGGAGGAGGCATTCATGAATTTTCAGATTCTCAGTTTGGTAAGCATTAGCTGATAGATCTTTATGCAGTTAGTTCTTCAGTTTGAGTTTTGGGAAACTTGTAGACAAGACACACGAGTATATTTTAATTTCTAAATTCGATGTGATGCAGAAAATGGATCGCTCTTGTAATGTTCTTAAAATATTTGATTTGATGGATAGTGTTCTGATAAGTTAGGAATGCCCCTTCAGCATCATTAAATGAATTTAAAGAAATTATATAAAAATTCAAAGAGTTCTTCAAATTATCAAGCAACTCTTCAAGGTTTTTATTTATCTCCTCACGTAGATAGGATGATATTTTTATCTTAACTTCATAAGAGAATTTCTTCTTATTTGATATTATTTGCATACCTTGCTAAAATCTTGATGTCCTTCTCCAGGTCATGTTTTTGCATTTGGAGAGTCCCGACCTCTAGCAATTGCAAACATGGTTCTTGGGCTGAAGGAAATACAAATTCGAGGAGAAATTCGAACCAATGTTGATTACACAATAGATCTTTTAAATGTAATGTTAAGATGACATATTTTTATTTTCTGCAGTTCTAAATTATATCATTTTCTTATTCATTTTTGGTGGAAATGCAACTTAAGAATAATAGCCTACAGGCTCTCGATTACAGAGAAAACAAAATTCATACAGGCTGGTTGGACAGTAGAATTGCTATGCGAGTTAGAGCAGAGAGGCCTCCATGGTACATTTCTGTTGTTGGAGGGGCTCTATTTGTAAGCACAAGTATTTGATATAAATTTCAATTTCTTAAATGTGTGTATAGTTAAATATATTGGTTACATTTGTGCTTTTTTCAACTCAGAAAGCATCCACCAGCAGCGCAGCCATGGTTTCTGATTACATTGGCTATCTTGAGAAAGGGCAAATCCCTCCCAAGGTATTGTTATAAGGAATTCTAATTAGGTACCTGATTTTTGTTGTCTCGATGCATTACCCTTCCTAAATTATGTTCTATGAAATTTAATGGCAGCACATTTCTCTTGTCCACTCTCAAGTATCACTAAATATTGAAGGAAGCAAATACACGGTAATGCTTTTGTCACTTTATTTTGAATGTTGTGAGTTTATATAGCTTATTGACATATCACTGCCATTGTCTGGTATTCATTATAGATTGACATGGTAAGGGGCGGATCTGGAAGTTATAGGCTGAGAACGAATGAATCAGAGATTGAAGCGGAGATTCATACCTTACGTGATGGGGGTTTATTGATGCAGGCAAGTACTTGGCTTGAAAGTTATATTTACGAATACACGATTGAAGCCAGTAGTCTACTTTTCAAATTTTGTCTGGATGAAACATGTGAAAATTAGATGAAGCCCTTCTAAATTGAAATTGCTCTTAAGATTGAGTATACGCGTGTTCAACTTCATATGGTTAAGCTATTTGAATGTGTAGCTTTAATTTTGGACAGTTGGATGGAAATAGTCATGTAATATATGCTGAAGAAGAAGCAGCTGGAACTCGACTTCTTATTGATGGGAGAACATGCTTGCTTCAGGTGTGTGAAAAGTAACCCTAATTAGCCCCCCCCCAACACTCTCCAGCACAGGCTGATAACATTTAATTATCTTTGTTCTTAACCAGAATGATCATGATCCATCTAAATTAGTTGCAGAGACGCCATGCAAACTGCTGAGGTATCTAGTTTCAGATGGCAGTCATATCGATGCTGATGCACCATATGCCGAAGTTGAGGTCATGAAGATGTGCATGCCTCTTCTTTCACCTGCTTCTGGAGTTATCCATTTTGAAATGTCTGAAGGTCAAGCAATGCAGGTCAGCGACAATTCGACGATGAAATATGGGTACTCTAGTTATGGTGAATTTATGGATTCTCTCTTTTTAGGCTGGTGAACTCATAGCGAAGCTAGATCTAGATGATCCGTCGGCTGTAAGGAAAGCAGAGCCGTTCCATGGGAGATTCCCTGTCTTGGGCCCCCCAACTGCAATTTCTGGTAAAGTTCATCAGAGATGTGCTGCAAGCTTAAATGCGGCTCGGATGATTTTGGCAGGATATGAGCATAACATTGAGGAGGTGAATGATCTCCTGTCCAGTTTCGCTATCATCAGATCTCTCTCTTTGCACACACACATATGTATATAAATGCCACACATATGTCTACATCTGTGCATATTTATATATCAGTATATCTACACACACAAGCACATACATAAACACACAATATCAAGAATGCATAGCAACGAACAACTAGTGAAGATTCTTTTCTATCAGGTGGTGCAAAGCTTACTTAATTGCCTTGATAGTCCTGAATTACCATTCCTACAATGGCAAGAATGCATGTCAGTTCTTGCAACACGCCTTCCCAAAGAACTAAAATTTGAGGTGCTCGATTGTCTTCTGAACTCTACTTACAGTTTTATCCTCTACTTCTAAATTTTCAACAATCTGAATCCTTTTCATTTTGCTTTCTTAGCTGGAGTCCAAATATAGGGAGTTTGAGGGGATTTCAAGCTCCCAGAATGTCGATTTTCCTGCCAAATTATTACGTTCAATTCTTGAAGTAAGTTCCTTCACCAAAATTCTATAAGTGCTCATGTTGAATTGTCACTCGCGGAAGGTAAACACTTCTTCTGGCAGGCTCATTTATCCTCCTGTCCAGAGAAAGAGAAGGGGGCTCAAGAAAGGCTTCTTGAACCATTGGTGAGTCTTGTGAAGTCTTATGATGGTGGAAGAGAGAGTCATGCTCGTGTTATTGTTCAGTCCCTTTTTGAAGAGTATCTGTCAGTTGAAGAACTGTTCAGTGACAACATTCAGGTGACTTGTTTTCAGATTTGATAAATGATTCTATGGTAGAAAATAATCATGTAGTTCTGCGGAGCTAGATGTTGGAACTTGCAGTATATGTCAAGGATCATTCTCAAGTTGGAGACTCTTTCTTTTTCCTGTGGCCAAATGGGCTGTAGGATTTATGCTACTGAATATCATCTCAATTCTTAAGTAACAACTATGTTTTCCCCTTTATTTGCAAGGCTACATTAACGTGTTCATTGATTATATTTAATATATCTTTTCGTTTGCCGGAGATCTAATCTATCAATGTAACCATTCACAGCTTTGATAAGGGAATGAATCTCTCTCCTCTATGCGAAATTACTAGGACTAAATTGTTTCGTTCTGGGTTTAGGAAGTAGAAATCAAGTTTGCATTCCTCTGGAGATGAAAATAAGGATTTTATTCCTTCCCATTACTTTTTTAATTGTTCTCAAAGTCAAAGCTGATAGTGTGCGTTGAATTTAGTTTATAGGCTGGTAATCAACAGAAATCTAAGTGGTAACATTGTGAAATTCCTCTTTTACTGTGAGTGGAATGCTTAATTTTAAGGTTGATTAGAAATAAATAGAAGAACATTTCAAGGTTGAATAGATATTTAAGAGAGATTTGGGAAATTGTTCGTTTTATTTCCTCTGTGTTTTCTGCATAAGAATTTATTTTCCTTTTTCGTCTCGTTTGATCTCTTTTTTAATTATAGTATTTTTATGATTTGTAATAATTGGAGATATCTACTTGTGACCCCCTTGGTGCATCCTGGTGGCTGCACTTGCTCCTCTGTCTATGCCATTCTTTTAATGAAGTTTTGTTTCTTATGAAAAAAATAATAAATCCTTATGTGGGTTTTTTTTGGTGGAGTGGTATTACAGTTATCAACGTGAAATTATTATTTCTTGACATGAAGTTTTCTCTTCCTGAAGGCTGATGTGATTGAAAGACTTCGACTTCAATATAAGAAAGATCTGCTAAAGGTCGTAGACATTGTCCTTTCTCATCAGGTACTAATTTCTACCTTGTCTTTTCCTGTCTCTCTGATGCTGTTATTTTGAAATTAAACATCAGTTCATGCTCAACTTTTGGCTTACAGGGAATCAGGAGCAAAAATAAGCTTATATTGCGACTCATGGAACAACTCGTCTATCCTAATCCTGCAGCTTACCGAGATAAATTAATACGATTCTCTGCACTGAACCATACAAATTATTCCGAGGTTGGCTACTCTGTTAAAGAACTAGCATTCTTTCTGTTAAATTGACCAGCCGTTCATTGCCAAAACCATTTTTCTACCATGGGATGAGGTTTTGATCTGATGATAATGGGGGTTCTACTTTATTGTACCACGAAAATATTTCTGCTAGTATACTATTAGCTTACATCATGTTATGGTCTCCCTTCTCTCCCCATCCCTCTCCCTCTTAACATCCCTCTAAGAAACATATTCCAAATGCTTAATGCAGTTGGCGCTGAAGGCAAGTCAGCTATTGGAACAAACTAAGCTGAGTGAACTTCGTTCCAATATTGCTAGAAGCCTTTCTGAATTAGAGATGTTTACTGAGGATGGAGAAAATATGGATACTCCAAAGAGGAAAAGTGCCATTGATGAGCGTATGGAAGCTCTTGTAAGTGTTCCTTTGGCTGTTGAGGATGCTCTTGTAGGTCTCTTTGATCACAGTGATCACACCCTTCAAAGGCGAGTGGTGGAGACTTATGTCCGCAGACTATACCAGGTACTTATTAAAACATCTGTAATCATCGGCCTCCCAAATGGAACTGAAATTTGCATGTCTAACTGTGCTAATATGTTCTTATCCAGCCCTACCTCGTCAAGGGGAGTGTGAGGATGCAGTGGCATAGATCTGGTCTTATGGGGTCATGGGAGTTTCTGGAAGAGCATATTGAGAGGAAAAGTGGGATTGAAGATCAGGAGTCTTGCCAATCAGTTGAGAAACACAGTGAGAGGAAATGGGGAGCTATGATCATATTAAAGTCTCTACAGTTATTGCCTACAACTCTTAGTGCTGTACTAAAAGAAACTACTCATAACATTAATGAAGCAACCACAGACAAGTCTCTTGAACCAGCCAACTTTGGTAATATGATACACATTGCATTGGTGGGCATCAACAACCAGATGAGCTTACTTCAGGATAGGTAACGCCGTTTCCTATCTACTCTGCACTGAATTCCTGTCATACTGTGAAACCTTCTTATGGAGATAAAAATTCATCGATCATCTATCACCTTACAGTGAGATTATGTGCGCTTGGCTTGTTCAGATATTGACTCAATAACATACTATATTTTGTTTGTTATGTCGTATATTTATTTAACTGTGAATGTATATGCATTTTTACTGTAATATAGAAACGTCTTGGTCTTGCTGGATAGCTTAACTAGATTATGAACTATAGTTTGGTTAAAGTAATCATAGGATTTTAATTATTTGCCCTCTTCTTTCCTACTTGTCTTGATGATAAACAGTGGTGATGAAGATCAAGCTCAAGAGAGAATAAACAAGTTGGCTAAAATACTTAAGGAGCGAGAAATTGGATCCAGTCTACGGTCTGCAGGTGTAGCTGTAATTAGCTGCATCATACAGAGAGATGAAGGACGAGCCCCTATGAGGCACTCATTCCACTGGTCGGCAGAAAAGCTGCATTATGAAGAAGAGCCATTATTGCGTCACCTGGAACCTCCTCTATCTATTTACCTTGAATTGGTTAGTCATGAATGCACATTTATCCTTTACTGTTCAACGCTTGATCGTCTGGCACTGGACATATGGTGTAATTTGGTGATCTCATTCTCACCTACCTACCTACATATTATCTGCTCTTCCAGGATAAACTCAAAGGGTATGAAAATATACGGTATACGCCTTCTCGGGATCGTCAATGGCACCTGTACACTGTTCAAGACAAGCCAGGAGTGATCCAAAGGATGTTTCTGAGGACACTTGTTAGGCAGCCAGTCTCTAGTGAAGGCTTAGTATCATATCCTGGGTTGGATGTAGAAGCCCGCAAACCTCTCTCTTTTACTTCAAGGAGCATCTTGAGGTCCTTGATGACTGCAATGGAGGAGCTGGAACTCAATTCACACAATAGTTCTATCAAACCCGACCATGCTCATATGTACCTTTACATCTTAAGAGAACAACATATAGGCGATCTTGTACCCTACCATAAGTAAGTGTCCTCATTTTCTGTTTACAATCTTTTTTTTGGTACTTGTTAGCATTCTTATAGGAATTCTTGCTTGGACAAATTTCCAGGAGCGTAATCTTAGATACTGGGGAAGAAGAGCCTGATGTGGAGACCATATTATCAGATCTTGTTCGTGAAATCCAGTCATTTGTTGGTGTAAGAATGCATAAATTAGGCGTTTGTGAATGGGAAGTGAAACTTTGGCTAGCTTCTTCTGGACAGGCAAATGGTGCTTGGAGGGTAGTGGTAACAAATGTGACCGGTCATACCTGCACTGTACATGTAAGTGTTCGAGTGTCCTTTCTTCCAAAGTAGATAAGTATGTTTGCATGCAACAGTAAACTAGTACGTAGGGCAACTCAAAATGATGAAAGCCACGGAATCTTTTTACTTTTTGATATTATTACAAACTTGCCATGGATATCTTTTTGTAACTCCATTTTTGGGCTCTAGGGAATCTCTCCCTCTTTCGTATTATTTCATACATCAATAAAATACATGTTTCCCTCTTAAGATTTTTTTACAAACTTGCCACTTTTTTCAGAAATGATAAGAGATATATCATATCCATGAAAACTTGGGCACATTGAATAATTATTAGAGTCCAGTTGATATTGTTATCTAGGATTTCCTGGGTTTGCATTGTTCGTTGAGTTTTCCTTGTATACAGAAGACTACTTTTTGAAGTTTATTTATATTTATTTGCATACGTGTCCTGGGTAGCAAAGTAAACAATGAATCGTACTTGGTAATTGAATAAATATTACATCTGATCTGACAAGTTGCGGTTGTGGAGTGCTCCCCTTCACCACCATTTATGTACACATGCATATATTTTTTGTTCAGCACTATGAAGGGATAAACAGAAGGATATATATATTATTTGAATAACATTCAAGTAAACTATACAGTCAGTATGTGGGATTATATAGCTGTAGTTTAATCACAGAAATGTTAAATAGTTTAAACGTCGATATATATGTGAGACTATATAGCTGAAGTTGAATCTCAGAAATGTTAATTACTTAATTAGCGTATCATTGATAACCAGATATATCGTGAAGTCGAGGATACAAATGGACACAGAGTACTCTACCATTCAGTCTCGAAACAGGCTCCTCTTCATGGTGTGCCTGTGAGTGCACAACACCAGCCATTGGGAGTTCTTGACTTGAAACGTCTTTCTGCCAGAAGAAGTAACACCACTTACTGCTATGACTTTCCATTGGTGAGCAACATGTCTTGTTATACTACAAAATTGCTAGTACACATTGTTTTGTCTTCTAAGCATGTGCATGCTGTCGCTCATGGTAATTGACACCTATTCTTCCCCTTGAGGTTGGAGGTTGAAACTCCCGTATCCCCAATTTATTGTACTCGAAAAAGGAAAAAAAAAGAACGTGCATGCTAGTGTGTGCACACAGACCAAAAAGAGAAACTAAAGCAGAACTGTTTTTGCAGGCATTTGAGACAGCATTGGAAAAGTCATGGGAATCTCAATTCCCCAATATTGATAAACCCAAGGATAAAGTTCTTATCAACATTACTGAACTCAAATTTTCTGACCAGAAAGGCACCTGGGGCACTCCCCTTGTCCCTGTGCAGCGGCAACCTGGGCTTAATGATATTGGTATGATAGCTTGGTTAATGGAAATGTCAACGCCAGAGTTCCCCTCTGGAAGAAGAATATTGGTTGTAGCAAACGACGTAACCTTCAAAGCTGGGTCTTTTGGTCCTAGAGAGGATGCATTCTTTCTTGCTGTCACTGATTTGGCTTGTGCTAGGAAACTGCCTTTGATTTACCTGGCAGCAAACTCTGGTGCCCGAATTGGGGTTGCTGATGAAGTCAAATCCTGCTTTAGAGTAGGTTGGTCTGATGAATCTAGTCCTGAGCGTGGTTTCCAGTACGTATACTTGACCCCTGAAGATTATGTTCGTATTAAATCCTCTGTCATTGCACATGAAGTACAGATTCCTAGTGGAGAAGTCAGATGGGTTATTGATACCATTGTCGGGAAGGAGGATGGCTTGGGTGTAGAAAACCTAACAGGCAGTGGAGCTATTGCTGGTGCATATTCAAGGGCATATAATGAAACCTTTACCTTAACATATGTGACTGGAAGGACTGTTGGGATTGGTGCTTATCTTGCTCGCCTTGGCATGCGGTGTATACAAAGGCTTGATCAGCCTATAATTCTTACCGGTTTCTCTACACTAAACAAACTTCTCGGTCGTGAAGTTTATAGTTCTCACATGCAACTTGGTGGACCCAAAATCATGGCAACCAATGGGGTTGTTCATCTAACAGTTTCAGATGATCTTGAAGGGATATCTGCTATTTTGAAGTGGCTTAGCTATATACCATCTCACATGGGCGGTGATCTTCCAATTTCAAGACCTTTGGATCCTCCAGAGAGGCATGTTGAGTACTCTCCAGAAAACTCATGTGATCCTCGTGCAGCAATTTGTGGTGCTTTGGATAGTAGTGGAAAATGGATGGGCGGAATTTTTGACAAGGATAGCTTCATTGAAACACTGGAAGGTTGGGCAAGGACGGTTGTCACTGGAAGGGCAAAACTTGGAGGCATTCCTGTTGGAATTATTGCTGTAGAAACGCAGACGGTGATGCAAGTCATCCCTGCCGATCCGGGTCAGCTGGATTCCCATGAGAGGGTTGTTCCTCAGGCTGGTCAAGTATGGTTTCCCGATTCTGCGTCAAAGACAGCCCAGGCGTTGTTGGATTTTAATAGAGAAGAGCTGCCGCTTTTCATTCTTGCCAACTGGAGGGGCTTTTCTGGAGGCCAGAGGGACCTTTTTGAGGGAATTCTGCAGGCCGGCTCAACTATTGTGGAGAATCTGAGAACATATAAACAGCCTGTTTTTGTATACATTCCAATGATGGGTGAACTCCGTGGAGGGGCATGGGTTGTCGTGGATAGTCGTATTAATTCACAACATATCGAAATGTATGCTGAAACAACAGCAAGAGGTAATGTACTCGAGCCTGAAGGAATGATTGAGATTAAATTTAGGACAAAGGAATTGCTTGAATGCATGGGTAGACTTGATCAACAGCTGATCAGCCTGAAGGCAAAACTTCAAGAAGCAAAAGGAAATGGAATCCACAATCTCATTGAATCTCTACAGCAGCAGGTAAAAGCTCGTGAAAAGGAGCTTTTGCCTGTTTACATTCAGATAGCCACCCGATTCGCAGAACTACATGACACTTCTTTGCGAATGGCTGCGAAAGGAGTCATTAAAGAAGTTATTAACTGGAGTGATTCCAGATCTTTCTTTTACAAGAGATTGCGACGTAGGATCTCAGAAGAATCGTTGATCAAGACAGTAAGAGAAGCTGCTGGAGAGCAGCTTTCACATGAAGCCGCACTGGACCTGATTAAGAACTGGTTTTCAAATTCTGGCAGCAGAGAAGATGCATGGCTGGATGATGCCACTTTCTTTAGATGGAAAGATGATCCCAGGAATTATGAGGAGAAGCTGAAGGAATTGCGAGTCCAGAAGTTATTACTTCAGTTAACCAATTTGGGTAGTTCGCATTCGGATTTACAAGCTTTACCTCAAGGTCTTGCTGCCCTTCTAAGCAAGGTAAATATAATCAGTCAATGACAAATTTCCCTACCTTATCATGTAACTTAAGGCAAGGAATTGATTGTGTAAAAACTATGCAGGTGGAGCAATCCAGCAGAGTGCAATTGATCGATGAGCTTCGTAAGGTGCTCGAAAAATCGTATAGGTAGATAGTCGATTGTGGCCTTATGATGTGATTCAGATTTTCAATATGATTAACTTGGATAATTTCTTATGATTGATTATCTGAGATATTCTGGAATCAATAGTAACTTGGTTGCATAATATACACAAGTCACCAATTATTTGGTTGGACAAATGAAGCTGCTCTCTGACATGTCAGAGGTTAGTCTTAGGAACATTGTATTACCTTGAGAGAATAAGATTTTGCTCATGCTTCGAGTTTGTATGAAAGTAGTTTGTAGGAAATAAAATTTGTATGTACATTAAGACAACTGTTTTCAGTAGGCTCTAGTCTGCTCTGCCTTATCGTACCAAAATGTAGTTTTGTGAGATTTTACCTATGGAAGTCCAAGGTTATTATGCTTAATTGAACCATTTCAACTCACCTCAGAATTCTAAATGTATCTACAGTAGCAAAATGCTTGTCTTTCTTTCTTCCAGAGTCTGTTTTCCAGTAGAAACAGAGCACCCAACAGTTAAAATGAAAATGAAACAGCCATAATAAACATGATGGTTGATTTAATTGAAGATAGAGAATTCACATAGATTAATGTTCTTGTTTAGTACAATAACACCATCCAGGACCAGGAGCTTTTCATTTGTGAGAAGTCCAAACTCAGTTCCTCTTTTTCTTGTTCTTTTGTTTCTCATTCTTCAATGCTTTCTGCTGTTTCATTTTCTTCTCTTCTTCGCTTCTCAGTCGTTCTTCCTTTTCCTTCTTCTCCTCGGCCTTGCTTTGTTTTTCCTTTTCTCTCTTCTCTTCTTCCTTCCTCTGTTTTTCCTTTTCCTTCTTCACCTTGGCTTTCCTGTCTTCTTCCTTCCTCTGTTTTTCCTTTTCTTTTGCTCTCTTTTTGCTCTCTACCTCCATTTCCTCTTTTGTAAGCTGTCTTCTAACGCTGAAACACATTGCTTTTGAAAAGATTCAAATATCTGAAGAATTCACCTGAGAAGGAATTGTGTAGTTTCAACTTTCAAGCATCAAAAAATGCTTCCCTAAATACTCATTGCCGCTCAAGCCTGCAAGGTGTCTCAATAGCCTCATTTTTATGGCTTTCAGCATCTGGATCAAAAAGCCGGCCAGTAACACTAACAGACAACCAAAATATTTATTATTCCTAAGAGAATTTTACAAAGAATTTTGTATTGTCTTTACCTGTTCCCTGCAAGAGTGCAAGGCAATTCAAGATTAAGCTTTGAAACGTTCTTAACATGGATGAGACAAGGGCTTATCCATTATCACCAGAGAAGAATACTATCATGGGGTCATTTAATAATAACAGATTAGATTCTTAATTCAAGAGCAGCAGCTAACAGAGTAACTGCTTCTGCATGCCGCCCCCCCTGCTCTTCAACAGTGTTGCACTCTTTTGGTACGCTATGCATTTTTGATTTAGGAAGAATGATAAGTCGATAGCTTGAAGAGTGCCTGCCTATTAGTTGATCCGAAAGCCTCTTTTTCAAGTAACAGTAGCAGATATTATGTTACCGAGCAATTGGCAAGCCTCTAGCAGAATGAGAACTACGGAGCGAGATAAATGAAAGCCTATGTTTTACAGCCTTTGACAGAGTTCAAACTATGCAGTTAACAGAAACAAAATCGCAGTTGAAGAAGATGAGGCTCCGTATCATTCAAGCTATCTCATATACCGGGTATGGCGTATCCAATAAGTAAATTAGAAATAAATAATAGGAATAGAGATTTGATAACCACTCCGATCGGAGGTCGAAAAGAAAAAGCCTCCAGATAAATGTTGAAAGTGACCAAAATGGAACGATTCATGAAAATGACTAGAGATGTCAAGAGAAAATTCAAATCGAATTAATTTAAATATAATCACTGGCATTATATACATTGGTACTATCTACTTACCAATACAGAACTTGCCAAAAATATTGGACAAAACCTCTTCAGAGATATCGTCACCACTTATTTGCCCAAGAGCTAAAGCAGCACCTCTCAAATCCACTGTCCAAAAATCAAGAGGCAACTCCTCTTCAATGGAAGATTTTAGTCTTGCAAGCGCCTCCTTGGTTCGAAGAAGCTGCTCACATTGTCTCTGATTGTAACCAGAACAGCACTAAACCATAAGTTCTATTGCTCATTAATACATCAATTTATTAAGACAAGGAATACTGTAATTTTTAGTTTTAGGCAGTCTGCAACTGGGTTCTTATCTGGAGATGGGTAGGGTGGAATAGGTTACCTGGTTTACTGTCCATCTACGTCCACTTGCAAGAGTTTTGTCGAGACCCACCAGCTCGGATATTGCCATCTCCAGATTCTCTATTCCTTGTCCGGTGACAGCGCATGTATAAACTTGTTTATTGAAAGAATCATAGTTCATACCAAGATCATCCATGTTTGGAGATGGAACACAGTCTATCTTGTTTATTACCAGAAGTATAGGAGTGGCTGATCCATTTGATTTCTGTATTTTTCAAGAATTTAAAAGGACAAAAAAAAAAACATAAACACCAACTTCCAAATTTCTTTAAAGTGGTGGAGTTCTGATATTGACCATTAACTCAATAAAGCAGAGTTCATTGGAGGAAAGGGTGGTGGAATTTTGTTGTTTAACCTTTTTTGACTGTATCCTATCAAGAAGTATGGTATCTTCTGTAGTCCATCCGTCTAGGGCGCTTATAGTCATAATAATGACATCAGCCCCAAGAGCAGCAGCTTCAGATCTCTCTACGCCTGTAAATAGACCACAGGACAAGTTACAACTACACAAACTAAATGCAAATCAACTTGGCTTAAAGCGACTAATTGAGCATCATGAGAATACCCTGTAGCGCATCATAAGTTAACAATCAAAAAGTTATGAACTGCAAGTTTACACTCAAGTGGTCTGTGTAATTTGCAATTGCCATACACTGTTTTGGAAAATAATCATATATTTATATGGCATGACACTAAATGCAATGTCCAAACCCTTGAAATGCTGAATGAAGACATTAAAAATTCATAAATCATACCAATCTTTTCCACAATGTCATCTGTTTCCCTAATTCCAGCTGTATCCAGAAGAGTCACAGGGATACCACAAACTGTGACATTCGCCTCAATTACGTCCCTGGTAGTTCCAGCAATTTCTGTAACTATCGCCCTCTCGCTCTGCACGCTAAAAAATAAATGTGACAATAGAATGACGTGATTAAGAGTTCAAGAAAAAAGTAGCTAAAGAAAACCACCTATATCTAACAGGAAACTTCATTATGAGATTACAAATATTTTGGCATGCTTTAACATGAACACAAGTTTACAATGTCTCTTTCCATAAGTAACACACAAAACTTTCATAGCATAAATGAAATTACAAAGGAGGGAAATCACCCTCACAAATGCCAAAGTGTTACAGGAAGAAACTCCTCTGGGCCAGCGTAGTAGATAATGAGTAGCAAAAGAATTAGAAAAAACACTCCAAGACAAGGCCACGAAAACAATCACATTCTGAACATCCTGAGAAGCTCTTTCCTGTACACTCCATTTAAGATTCTCTATTTCTCTCTAACCACACTTTCTCATAAAAGAGACTTAATAGCATCAAGCCAAAGAACCCTAACCTTGCTTCTTAAACATGTGGTCACAAAACAGCTACAATGGAACTTTCTGAAATTCTTGTGGGAAGCACTAAGAAGTGGCTAAAAATGTGTCCCAATTATCCATCCAGCAAGGCCAAAGCAATGTCTCTAGAGCTCAAGATGGACTTCACAAACAACCTATCAACCAAACTCATTTTCATAGTCCTGCTCTTCCAAAATGTGTCTTCGGCAAGGCTTATTTCAGAGCTAGCCCCTAAATGTCATGTTCAAGCTAAAAACATACGTTAGACACTAGGAGTCCCTGTAGATGTTCTAGTACTTAACCATGGAGGGAAGGGTCGCACAACAGGCTTCCATCTTTTTCCCTAATAAGCATTCTCTTCTTAGATTTTCTCATCAACATAGGCACACTGAACAGATTATTGGCAAAAGGCACTTGGCAAGTTTGATATCCAATATAGCATCTGGCAGATTATCCACTCCTTGACCAACTTGTTTTAGACGAACAATCCCTGCTCTCCTCCACCTTCCCAGAAATCTGCACAAAAGGACAGACTATCTTCCCTATTTTTGCGACGAATTTGACGGAAGAGGTAAGCGTCACAACACAATGTTCCTGTTCCTAGAAAAGTTGAAGTAGAGCCCCTTCGGCCCTTCCTCATTTGGGTTACTACCAAATCCTCCTTGTTCTCCTAAACCTATTTTCCTTCTGTATCAATCCTTTCCATGTGCAGGCTAGAAAAGTTGAAGGGTGAGCACTCTCCTTGAATATAAGTTCAGGAAGAATCTTCAGATTTTTCACCAAAATTTTCAGAAAGACCATTACTAGTGTGAAGCATCATGCATTTTGTTAGAAGGTCTTCAGATTTAACCTTTACTCCTGAAAGTTGTAATACATTATCAAGATTTTGAATCTCAGATTTCAATTCACATTTCACTAAATCTGAAAAGTCGAGCAAGAATATCCCTCTCTCTTATGGGACAAAGCACTAGACGATATCAAGAGTAAGTGGAAATCTGACTATTCAATGGAAATAACAAGGAACAAGCAAAAAGTGACGTGCAGATTATCAGATAACGGGTCAGACTCACAGATAGAACAAATTTTCTACAGGAGATCATGTTGGAAGGAAAAAAGAGAACATCGTGTAGCTTACTCTGCTCCATGCATTGAGAAGGCTTGACTTCCCAACATTAGGGCGGCCAACAATTGCTATCTGCAAGTTTTAAGGAGATTGCTGAAGGAATTAACAAATCTATACATCTACTTTACACAGGAACAGACTATTAGACGACTCGTAAAATTTACCTGTATTCCAGACTGAAGAAGCTTGTCATAATTGGCCGTCTCAAGAGCAGTCTCTACATCTTGTGACATGGCATGTACTTTATCCATTACAAGTTCCAAGTCTAATGGTGGCATCTCATCATCAAAGTCTAGACGGGCCTCGATTTCAGTGAGTAATTCAATGCATTGTGTTCTTAGCAATTTGACTAAGGAAGAGAAGCCTCCCTGTCAATCAAAAAACTATATACTTCCGTTATGAAACGGTCATTGATGATTTCCAAATTAAGTTGCAGTAACCCGGTAACTGAAAATAGATGGTCACACCAGTTCAGACAACATTATCAGTTAAATAAGAGCCCCGACCTGAATTCCAGCCAACGCAGCATGTGCAGCAGCCGTAGACTTGGCTGAAATTAGTTTCCCAACATTTTCTGCTTGGGAAAGGTCTAAGCGGCCATTTAAGAAGGCACGAAGAGTAAATTCACCTAAAAACGGGAATATAAATATGTAAATATAAAAGTTTCTGTCTTCCCGGGTAATCGATTGGCACAAGTGTGGATTTGATAAGGGTGAGATAATAAAGCATAAACTTTTTTCTTGAACCAATTTTCCAAATTTTCTTTCATGCTTTAGCACTGCATTATTTACATGCGTGCAAGTGCATACTTCAGTTGGTATAGACAGATGTGAAGACAATTGTGTACAGACCAACAGCAGGCAGTTGTCTCGTGGGTGAGATAGAGTCAAATTGTGCACAAGTAGGCTCGAACACCATACATAAAACAAGGTGTTTAGACTATGAATTTAATGACAAAGCAATTCAAGTTCAGTAAACAAACCTGGTTCTGCAAGCCGGGCTCCAGCTTCTAAACAAGCCTTTAGCACACGTCGGAGACATACTTCACTCCCGTGACACTGAAGCTCAACCACATCTTCACGAGTATAAGATCTTGGGGCCAGCATCGGCACCGCCAAAACCTTCACAAAAGAGTACAACCATGGCTTAAATTAATCCAAGGCTTAAATTAATCCAATGGAAGTTTCATCTCAGACTTAAGAATTCATCAAACCATGGCAAAGGAAACGTTACCGTACTTCGTCAATTACATCGCCCTGTTGGTCCAAAACCGCACCGTACTCCACGACATGGCTAGTTGGTCTCCATGAATGCGGACTCAAATTCTTCGTCTTCTTTCTCGCGGCGGGGCGAAATAAACTCCCAACTATAGTCACAGCACGAGGACCCGATAATCGCACAATCCCCACCGCAGCAGGGGAACCCCCCATGGACGTCACGATGGCCGCAATTGTGCTCGAATTCTCAATTTGTTCGGCACGAGAATTCTCCAGGCGCTCATCTCGAGTCAAAACCAAGGCATTATCTGCACTCAGAAAAAGAAACAAGAATGAGGAAATGGCAAAACCCAGTGAATTTGAAATGATGAAGTAGAGAAATTGATAGGGGAATGACGTTTTGGAGTAGCGTGGGACTTTGTAAGAGATTTTGGAAGAACAGGGTTGGAGGATTTGGGTATGTGGGAGAGAGAGCATGGTGTGGAAACAGGGGCATGGAGGTGGGTTAAGAGAAAAGCCATGGAGGGTGAAGTTCTGTAAAAATGGGTGATGAAATGGCGGAATCCTGGAAGCAGAGCCATGCCTGTGGCTCTGGTTCGAAACTAGGCCAATACAGTACTATACTCCCGCCCGGAAACTATAGAGCCCGAGCATTGTCCGGTTTTGTGGATTTTGAAAAAAATAAAAAATATAAAAATAAGAAACACATCTCGGGTCAAATTTAAAGATTTAGTCCCTATATTTTCAAATCGGTAATAATTTAGTCTCTAAAAATTAGTAGGTAACAATTTTGTTTCTTGAAGTTTATAGTTTATAACAATTTTGTTCTTATTGTGAAACTTTTATTAAGTTTATTATATATGTAGACAATTTATTAAATTTTTTATATACGTAGATCGTCGAAGAATGATCAAATTCATTCATAAATTACAAAAATTATATTGTTTTAGGATAAAAATTAACATTTAATTTTGATGAGAGTTTTTCGTAGTAGGAATTGAATTATTACAAATTTTAAACTATCGAAACTCAATTGTTATATATTAAAATTCAAAGACAAAATTGTTACAATTAAAAATTTAGAGATTAAATCATTAACTGGAATGAAAGTTTAGAATCTAATAGTTTTTGATCGAAGATAAATATCTAAATCAGTTGAATAGACGTTATTGGAAAATAAATGGAAGTTATTGGAAAAGGGAAAAGGTTGAGTTTCTCAAAGTTTGGATGGATTGGGTGCAGTTTGCAGCAACATTGAAGCTCAGCCCCAAACGACAGAAACAACTTCACCGCTAGTATCAGATGCCTTCTTTACACCTCCACTTCCACTTCCAAACCATACAATTAACCAACTAATTAAAACTTCCATACATATTTTTAATTTTTTCTTTGACAAATTATAACCCATATTAGCAGAATTTATAACTTATTATTTTGTATTTTCGGATTAGTTAGAATCTCAGAGGGACAAACAACTTTTTTTTTAGTGACGTCTCCCCCAACCCACCACACCACAGATGCTTGGCCTCTCTTTTTCTTCTCTTCCGCCGATTCTGCAGAAAGAGGTAACTTAGAGAGTGTGATGCTTTGCTTTTGATCCATGGCGGCCATTGAAGAGACTGAGTTTTGAAAGCAACAAACAAGGTGTGATTCGATTCGATTCGATTGTCATCTACTGGTACTGGTAAGCCCATTTCATTTGGGTTTTCGTTTCAGATTTTAAGTTCTCGAGATTTCTATCCATGGAGGATTTTCTTAGCCTCCTGCTGCCCATTTTTCTGTCTGCAACTTAATCACCTCTACATTTCTAAGGAAGAAGAAGGTCCCGGTGTTGAGTGAAGAATCTGGAAGCATCCTTCAGTGATATTTGGTAAGTGAAAAAAACAAATTTCTTTTAATTTGTATTCCCAATAATACTACTGCTGCAGGGGAAGTAGAGAAAAGCT
>NW_019104505.1:1156046-1174304 GCF_001995035.1 Momordica charantia
TGGAAAAAAACTTCTCTCTTGAATTCCTGTATGATCCGGTATCTTTTTTAATTTTACATAATTTATCCATTCGTCCATGTGCTGAACATAGAGGAATTTAGGAATAGCTTCAACTCACCTTCTTTGTTTTCAAGATTTTAAAAAATACATTTTGAATATTTAGCAAAATTATAAGTTTTTAAAATATTGGTTTTGTTTTTAATTTTTAAAACTAAAATATTAAAGTAAAGAAACACAGAAGTAAAAGTATATTATAAGTTTAATTTTCATTAACAAAACACTAATGGTTATGAAATAGCTCTGGGTCGTATAAAATATAAAATTTTCATCAAGTCACAAAGATCTAAATTTATGTTAGAGATACTTGAACAAGTAGTTAACAAGTTTATAAAAAGAAAGATTAAAAAATCAAAACGTGAGGTTCTATATCACGTGATCGTGAAGAAACGACCAACCAAAACATAACTCAATTGGTTAAATTACTTATTTCCGACTAAAAAATTGTGAATTTAAATCTCGTACTCTAACAAAAAAAAAATAGTGAACAAACACACACCTCAACTTTTCAACAAGTATGATATATTAAAGTATAATGGCAATTTCTATTAGTACAATGTGCAGTCTTCCACTACCATTTCGATTTAATAAAACTGCTTCATGACTGGGTATTAGAGTGACCAAAGATAAGCTACGAAATTTATAGCTTCATCAAATGTCGATATATACATAACGAAGGTATATAGAGACATTTCTGTAGTACAAAAAAAAAAAATCACCTTTTTACTTATCTTTATGAAGTTGTGCACTTTTTTTTTTCATTTATTCTGCCTCTTCCTTGCAGCTTACTGTCTATCTACTGAGATCTTCAGGCATCTACAAAACCGCTGCTGCTTGCAGCTGAGCAAGTTCTTCCTCCATTCTCCTTCTACATATATTTCATGACAACTCTAATGCAAGAACTGGCCATTCAAATCTTAATCTAGGCCTCTTCCGCCAATTTTGGGGAGCAGGACGCAACAGCCTCGGCAACCGTCAGAAAGATATGGTCCTCACCAATTACATTTGCAAGATCGGACATGAAGAGTTTGTCGATTACTACTGGCCCGGGATTTGCCAGAACAAGCTGTTCAACAACACCACGCCAAACTTCTGGTAAGGCAAGTTTTGAAAATTTTACAGCACATATGTACCCTTGCTGTGCATGACATTCTGAAGTAGATTACCTGAATATCTCTTTTCTGGAGACTCCTATGTAGCTCTTCCAAAGCATGAATGCCGCTAGTGTCAATGTCGGTAACGGCTAATACAACAAACAAAACACCGGAATCGTGAGGTCGGAACAAACAAGAGTGTGATGTGAATGTGATCGATAGGTTTGTCTACCACGCAGGAGGATTATTCCAAAATATTTGGAAAGGTTGAGAGTACTTACGAGACATCTCAACAATCAAAAACTGAGTTCTTGGTGAATAAGTCTTCTTTATTTGTTCTTCCTCATCAGACAACCATCTCAATATCCTGCAATAAAATTCCCATTGTATAATAAGGTTAAGAGTGACTGAGTTGGAAAAATGCAAGAGCTTCCCGTAACCACCAGAACCCACTTTTCCAGGCTCACACAACCCAAACACGTAGTAAATAATTGCTAAGTTAGTCTAGGAGATAACTATTTGACTATACAATATTTAGTTCGAAAAGAAAGAAAGCCCTTGTTGGAATTCCACCAAGTAGGTAGTCCCCAGGAGATAGAAAAAATTAGTTAAAACTTCAAATACAGCAGGGAAATATCTTTAACCGATTCTTCGATACCCAAATATATAGAATCCTGGAGGTCCTATTTACAACTAAATATGACAAAGTTTTAGAAATTGACACAAATTTCCTAGATATGAATGACAATAGAAGTAGATCATTCTTAAAGATAAAGATCATCATTACCTATCTTTGATATAATTGGAGTTAGAAAAGTAAATAGCCGAATCGACTCTGACAATTAGAATGCCAGGAACCCTTGTTGCTTCTGGATATTGTTGGGTGTTTCTGTACACTGTGGTCCTAGGGATCTTCCCTAGTACCGCAACCCGTGGCCTAGTTACTTGTAAGAGTATCTTAGCAAATGATATAGAGACCTGCCTCCACATCAAAGACAGATTTAGACATCTTTATGAGATCAAGCTAGTAATGAGAGAACTTAAGATAGCAGGCATAATTCTTACAGCAATTAGGAGGCCTATCTCAACATTTACAAAAATAACACCGAAGAAGGCTCCCAAACAAGCAACAAAATCAAATTTATCAATCTTCCAAAGCAAAATTGCTGCCTGAAAGTCGATCAAGTTGATCACAGCAGAGATAATGATGACAGAGAGAATAGCATTTGGAGTGTACTTGAAAAGGGGAGTGATGAACTCTAGAGTTAGAAACACAACACAGGACATAACAATGTTTGAGACTGCAGTTTGGCAGCCAGACATGTAATTCACAGCCGAGCGAGAGAACGAGCCTGAAAGTAGGAACAAACCTTATTAGTTAACATCTACCATTTTATTATGCTCCTAGTTTATACATTATTTAGATGAGCATCATGCAGAAATCACGCTATAACCTGCTTAGTTACCAGTTGGGACTATGCTAATTTTGTGAAGATTTATATAAATACTACTGGTTATTGGTAGCTGCAAGTATTAACAATCAAGCAAACTTGCCATCCAAATCTCTTATTTCTGAATGCTAGAGAAAAAGAATATTCCATTTGAGAATTTTTTAAAAATATCTTAACACGTCTGAAAATTTCATCTAAGGGCTTTTGAAGAAAACTAGATTGGAACTCTTTCATGCACGGTGCCATTATAATCAGTCAATAATTCCACTTTAATCAAAGTAGCTCTAGTATCTTCCTGATTTATGGTTGCTTCCCACCTGTTGCCACATAGCAGGAAGTCATTGAACCAATAACATTCATTGTTCCCAGTGCCACCATTTCTTTGTTACCATCAAGCTGGTAATCCTTCATGGAAGCAAATGTTCTTCCAATTGCTATGGCTTCCTAAAAAGAAAGTGGATTCTCGAATAATATCAAAAGATTCACTGGGTAGTTCAACAAATATTAAATTCAGTCAAATCTACTTCCAAGGATAATATAGTTCTACATTTTGCTTACTGTTAAGGCTATCATACCAGCCACAACGCCAATCCTGAATCCTTTAAGGAGGTTGTCACCAGTGAAGTATATTTGCTTCACTGATGAGGGATTGATACCTTTCTCTATGTGTTTCACCTTCAAAGTTCAGAAAAAAGAAAAAAAATGCATAATAGGAAAAGATAGGATAATCATATTTCAAATAGGAAAAAATAATAAAAAAGTATCCTTACAATTGCAACACCTTTCTTGTCTGCATGGGTAATGTAAACAAAAAAGGTGGACAGAATAACTGATATTAGTGGGGCAATTGCCGGCACCCAAAAGAGGCTTCTATTCTTCTTTCCCTGAAATTGCAAACATGTAAGTTCTTCTAAAGCCAAGAAAAGAAACGTGAAAAATGCTTATGAAAAAATTTCACCACGTAGCAATGGCAAGTAGGATTCTTACAATATACTTAGCTAATAGAAGAAAGCTTAGAAAAGATACTCCAATGACTATAGTCTGCCAGTTCCACTGCAAAGGGTGGTACAGAAGAGAGAAGTTACATGAGATTTAGTTTGTTATACATCAGTGACTCATTTATGTGCAAATAATCATGATAGACACGTGAGGTTTGAGGGTAAGGAGGCTTACTCCATGATGCGCTGCCTCAAATACTGAGCGCATTACAGAGATAATATCTGTTTTCTTCGTAAATTTTGCAATGCCAAGAAAACCTTTAAGCTGTTGAAGGGCAATAGTGATGGCAGCTCCACCCATAAAACCAACAATGGCAGCGTGAGATAGAAAGTCAATCAGAAAACCCAACCTGTTAACGGAAGTCAAGGATACATACACTTATCAACGGTTAGGAGTCTAAAACTAAACATACAGATGATACCAAAACAAGAAGGAAAAAAGACCATTAAAAAAAATCAGATTCTGTTGGGAAAAAAAAAATGACACTCAATTACCTTAGAATCCCTAGCGTGGCTTGGGTGATCCCAGCAAAAAAGGTAGCTGTAAATGCAAGCCGCACATACTCTTCTGGATGTGTATGTTGATCAATCTCCCTTTGAAGCAGTGTTCCCAGCAAGAGAGAAACAACAGCCACTGGTCCAATCGCTATGTCTCTTGAGCTACCCATCACAGCATAAACCAGTGGAGGAACAAAACTGGAGTCTGCAACAATTTGAAAAGTTGGACGAGGCTGGGAAAATCGAAGAGAGCACTTAAACGCAGGAAAACTAGGTGCAAGAGCCATAATAAGTGCTTACATAATCCATACTGGGGAGCCAAATTAGCAAGCTTTGCATACCCTATATCCTGTAATATTAGAACTGACACAATTAGACACAGTTGGTTTCTTACAGTCTCTTTATCTGGCAGCATTTTGTTATCCTCTCTTTTCTTACATCTTTATGCGTACTAAGGCAGCTAGTTTACCTGTGGAATACACAGACTTGCAATAGTGAGCCCAGCGAGCAGATCACCTCTAAATTTTGTCAGATTGTAATTCCTCCCCCATTCAAATATTGGGAAAATAGCCTGAATTCCCAGGATAAACTTTCGGGACTTGGATTGATCCTTGAACGTTCGCAGAGGATCATCAGCAAAGAAAGTCTCTTTCACCCTGGCTTTAAATTCTTTGAAGAAATTTTGCTTCGGTGGAACCCCCACCTTGTGAATGTATTGAGTATTGTTGCGTGAGGATGAAAGACTTCTAATGTCCATCTCTTTTGTTTCAAGTTCTCCCCCATTGGAATGATGCCTAGAATCCATTAGTAACTTGTTCACCTATTATGAGGAAAATAACAAGGAAAACAACGGAAAAGGTTCAGTTTTCATTAGTAAATAGAGGAAGCCGAAGACCAAATGTAGTATGCAGTCGACTTCAATGTTCTAAGCTGGAAAAAATTAAGTCTATGGGCCCCAGATGTTGAAAGGAAAACACAAAAAAATAAATAATAAATCGGTTTTAAAAAGTAGTATACTTCAGTCGCAAAACCCAGAACTAGTACTTAGAGAACAGAACTCAATGACATATCTCACAACCTAAGAAAGTTGAACCCAACCTTATAGAAGATTTGGACAACAAATGGTACAAGCAACGGTGGAAACTCTTCAACTGAGTTTTATAGGCCAACTTCTCTATTATATAAAATATCGGGAGGTTCCAAGTCAAACTTTTCAAGCTGAAATAGCAGAATTATCAAAAGAAAATTTAGCTATATGTCTGGTTCATTTAAACATCAAGACATATGTCAAAATATTGCAGTTAAACCAGCAAAAAAATATTGACAAACTCATTTAGTGGTGTGGACTGGTGTTATCCTCTACCATAGCTATTGGCATTTGAGAAGGCATTGACTTGGATATACAAATAACAGCAGCAGCTTACATACAACGACTAATACTTCCTTATTCATTTGCCTGGGACTGGCCATGTGACAGTTCTGTTTTGAGATTTCAAGTCAATAAAGTAATGTTGAAATTTCACCTCGTGGGCCATCCACAATCAAGACTAGACCTTATTGAAAGAGATCCAAAACTCCTCAGTACATCAGTTAGGCCCAGCTCCCAAGCTGACTTTTCTTCCCCAGCTGGCTAAGTTTGCATTTGTCTCGCAATTTTTTTGAGGGGTTTTATGTAGAATAGATCAAGCAAAGAAAAGTCTAAGAATGCAATCAAATGTTTCAATTCAACACAAGGGTCGAAATTAAGACCATCGAAGAGGACAAATGACTAAAATACAAGTTGTGGGAAATAAAGTAGCTATTATGAAATCTGACAAGTCAATACACAAGAACCAACCAAATAGATCCGCATTACATCAGCTGACATCATAATAACAAGTTAAAAAAAATTCCAGGTCCTCATAAGGAGATTTCACCCAACATAAAGAAACTGAGACCAAGAAATGCATCAGCCATAGCACAGAGAATGAGAAGCAACAGTAGCCATGCATGTAAGTCAAAACCTAAAAACATGGTCTCTATTGCTCAACCTTTAATTTTAAGTTTGGTGGGTCTGTAGCTGAACAATGAAGGGTAAAAAGAGACTATATGTCTTATTTCCCTGCTTCTCGTGCAAACCATCCATAGTGGAGTTTATCAGTATTCAGTATTGAAAATTTGTTTTCTACAAATTCAGCTTCTTCCCTTCAAATCGCACTTTAGCTCTGTTTTCTCTGTTACGAAAACTATAAAGAAAAAGTATATGAAATTGGAAAGGTACAGACGTTCACTATTATTTTATTGAAAAGAAATGTAAAAAAAGAAGAGAACTAAAGATAATCCTCCTTTCCCCACCTTTTTCCACCCCTTTTTGTTCCCCACACTTGATGGCTTCTAGGGTTTCTTTTCGAAAGATCCTCATTTTCTTAATGTAACTTATAAGCAGTAGCAAATACACCCAGAAAGGTAAGATTCGAGAAGATGGATGAAATTCCGTCCAGGTTCAGTGAAACTACAAATCCTACTTTTCCCACCTAACAGAGAAAAAAAATGGTTATCTTACGCGTTGATTCTCATTCAAACTAAATCTTACCGCCCTGTTTGGCTGCCACGACATCGTGATTCCATTTCTCTGTAACTGAAGAGGAACATTTCCGATTCGTCGCTCCCCTTTTCTCTGCTTGTGTGGCGAGAAGAGAACAGCAACCGAACAAAGTAAGTCAAATCGAAGTTCATCTTTTCCAAGAGTCAAACCTAGCTGCCGAGTGCGTTATCTCCGGCCCGACGGTTGAAACTGAAAAAAGTAGTGTGACCGCCGACGCTCCGACGTGGAACTTGGACGTTTACGCGGTCGGATTCCGATTGAGTGGCTCGCTCCCAATTCCGTACTCTGAATACAAATTGGACTCGTCCTGCTATATTTAGAAGTTATGAATTTGAACCGTTGGATGGTTGTATTGTAGATCACAAGTGGTAGATCCAATACATAGGTAATGGCAAAATTCATGGAACTCCCTTTTTTTTTGGGTATTATTGGCCTCCTTTCATTCACTACTTGTTAAATTAGAGTTGTATTAAAAATGAGGTGAGAATCACCCCTATTAAAAAGTTGTTTATAGAGATAAAATTATAGTCTGACCAAAAGAAATATAATATTTTGATAGGTCAGAATTTTATTTCTTTGCCTTGCAATTTACTTTTTATGTAATTTTATAAAATAAAAATGAAAATAGGTTATATATATATATATATATTTCACCCCTTGAAATAGTGGCAGATCGAATTATGAATTTTGAAATAGTAATAGGTGTGAATTATGTTCATACCATAAAATAGAATTCTCAAATGGAATAAATTAATATTATCAATTCTTTTTTTATTTTTTTGATAAAAATTGTAGCTATATAAGCAACTACATGCATTAATTCTCCTGATTTTGATAGAATGTTTTTTCATTAATTTTAGCCTTAAAATTTTCGAAGTTTGTATAAGAGGTGCAATTAATACTCTCACCTGTTAAGTATTTATTTTTTGTATTAGGATTTGTGTGTAGGTGTGAATATTATTATGGTTGAAAGGTTAGTTTTTTTTTTCTTACAAACATATCCTCTAACACAAACCATTGCATTGAAGGTATATATGTGGATATAGAGAGGATCTAATGTATCGAGGAATTGAGACTTTCTGATTTAATAAGCGAAATTGAGATTGAACTAACAAGGACCATAAAATGTTCTTTCATAGGTTGGAAATTTAGACAAACAAAAGAAATTAAAAAGTCCCTTCCCTTTTCTTGGTCTTTCATAGATTGGTTTGTTGTGAGATTTACTACAATTTGACATGTTTTGTCCTCTTTTTATTGTCTGGATCTTGATGGCGATTTATTCCTTTAAATTATAAGTTTGGTATTTTTTAACTTTTAAAAATTATTTTTAGTAAGTCCCTAAACTTTAAAAATATAATAAAATACATCCTTAATAACTTTTAATAGGTCTCTAAACTTTAAAAATAATAAAATAGATCCTTAACTTTTAATGTTGTAATTATACTTTTTAACTATTAAACGCAATCACACAACATTCAAAATTAGATAAATACTAAACATATAATTTAACTATATTTTTTCCTTGTTTTTAGTATTTCTTTAGTACAACAGGTGGAGGGAAATACGAACTTATGACCTCTTGGCCAGAGAGGAGATGTGTCAATTACCACTAAGCTGGGAATGACACTTTTATATTACTGTTAGGCATTTTTTTTTTCCTTTTTTGAAGAATATTACTATTAGAATTTTTAACAAAGAGAATTACATTTGTTATATACCATAAGTTTCATAACTATTATACTTGATTCTTTGTTAATCCATAAGCAAATTGATTTTTGGCATTATTAATTGAACCTCTAAAGTCAAATACAGTGCTCTTTTTTTTTTTTTAATTATTGAGTTGAGGAAAAACTTTGAGCATTGAACATCCCAATATGCAATAGATTTGCTAGGGCAAAACCCTAAAGAAAACAAATGTCTGTACTATTGTGCTTTTTTCAAATTGGGGGCCGAAAAACTGGACCAAATTATGTGATTGCAAACTTAGGATTTTTTTGGAAAATTGTTTTCACATTTGCTTGTGATATAATTTGGATTGAATAAATTATATTAAATTAAGACATTTAGATCTAAAATTTTGTTTTGATTTATCAACTTTTGCACCTTTCTTGTTTTTGTCTTTATATTGGTAAAGATTTTGTTTTAGCCTCTCAATTTTTAATTTTTTGGTTTAAAATTTTAAATTATATTTGATATATTTAAATATTGTTCATGGGTGAATTAGGTTTTCAAAAAGAAACTATTTCTTGCCGGTAACATCCCTCTGGCATTTTCATATGTCCAAATATATTTTTTTAAAATAATAATAATTTAGTGATACTTGATAACAAATATTTAACAATTTTTTCTCTTGAAATGACCTAATTGAGACTAAGAATTACCCAAAAAAAAAAAATTAAGGATCATGAGATATATTTAACCTATTAATTATTGTTATTACTTTTTAGTTTTTTGTCAATTATTTAAAAATTATTTACTTTTTTTTTTTTGTTTTGTTTTGGAACCCTAACCTTATCATCTACTATGTGTGGTCTTAAATACTTTTTTGTTGTTGGAGGCATCTAGTTATCACGTAAATTCGAATTAGATAAAATAATAATAATAATAATAATAATAAGTAAATTTTATTTTTTATGCAAAAATTTCAAAACCTAAAATGTTTGAAAGGCTCCAAATAAGATAGTTACGAAAGTTTTTAGAGATCAAAATAAAATATATATCTAAGTTATTATCTAATTTTTCTATGATTTTGAGAGTAGTAATAATTGTCAAAGCTAACATAGCTCAGCGGTAATCGACATATATCTTAAAAATAAAAGTTGTGAATTCGATCCCCATCTCACATATTATTGATTAATTAATTTTTTTTCCCTAAAAAATAGGTTACCTAATGGGAAAGAATCTTTTAAAAGTACAAACACGAAATTTTTATTTTGAAAAATACAAAACCATTTCAGAACTTTTTTGACTTCCCTGCGGCTGCCAATTCACTTTTTTTTTCCAAGACATGGGAATGGGAGATAGAGAATCTAGAGATGAACAATAATTTACACTTCAATTTCATCGATCAATTTTATATAAAATGCATAGAATTTTACAAGTTTACAATTTATAAACTTTCAATGAGATTTTAAATTAAAATAGAAGCACATTTTTCTCCAAAATATTGTATGTAAAGATACTTTATTTTATCGCACCTTCTTATATATGTGTATATATGTATAAACATATTAGCTTTTAAAAAGTTTACCATTTTTCTAAGATAAAAAATTTACCTTTTTATGTGAAATATATAACATTTTACAGATATACGTTCTTATACTTGATATATTTACATTACAAGTAGATTGCATGTGTATAAATAGAAAATACAAATATCTTGACTTCTTAAGTCAATCTTTTGAATTCAAAGTTAGAAAATTAACAATAATGTAATCATTTGTTGATAAGTTTATATTATATTAATTTTTAACATATCATTTGACAGATGAAGATCTTCTTCATTTTTAAACTTGAAAATAAATCAAAATTTGTTGATTATTTGTCAATAATAATAATATATTAAAATGGGTTTAATTTGATTTTTCTTTGTTAAAATAATAAAAAAAGGGTTTGTTCAATTTATTCAACTTTGACCATTCCCCATTTTTGTTTGGCTTAAGAGAAATGACGTGGACTCGTAGCCAATGAGTTTTTCCCATAGAAACTCTTTAGAAATTATTAGAAATCATCTTTATTTGAAAGAATGATTTTTTTTTCTTTCGTTCACATTGTAACTATTATTAATTTTACTAAAAAAATGAAAATAATTCTTTCTAATTCACATAAAAAAATTAATTATCCTTCTGGTTGTTTGATGTTTTTAGAGAGGGTGAGGAATATTAATTCTCATTGTCCCATCTTGGGGAGATCTACTGGTATTTAATAATATTATTTCGCTTTTAATTTTCTTTTTCTTTTTTAAAATTAAGTCCAAGAACACTACGATCAACTTGTATATTTTTTATTATGTCATCGCTGGGAAAACTAAAAAACTAAAAAACATAAATTTTGAAATTTGGCCAAGAAGTCAAATGTAAAGGTGAAACCTAACAAAGAGATGGTGAGAAACCAAGTATATAGTTTGTAAAACTATAAAAAAAACGAAATAATTATCAAATGTATCTTAATTACTTATCCAAATCTCCCGGGAGTAACTAGTAAGTTAGTATATATCTTGATAGTTAAACCAAATTAAAAAATATATATATATATATATATATATATTTCCACTGTACAGTCTTTTTTTTTAAAGTTATTTTCTAGAAAAATATGTTACGTTCGAAGAATTTCTCCCTTTTTTTCCTATTCTTTTTGAGAAACATCTGAAGAATTTCTAGACATCAATGTAGGTTTTATTCCAATTATTTGTAATTTCTTTCCTATCATTCTCATAAAGTAAACGAACCAAATGGAAAGAAAATGTTCTCCGATCTAATGTGGAAAGGGGCCAACCAGTTGAAATGCCGTTCACGTACAGTAGCTTTCACTAAAGAAAAAATATATATATATTGTTATTATTGTAAATTTTAATTGGTTTGATTTAGTTTAATATTCTCTCCGTGTTAAACTTTCTATCTGTATTTTGACAAAAAAAAAAAATAATAGACTTTTAGTGTCAAGAATACATATGTCTTAATTAGTTGCTATTTGATTCAAATTTAATAAAATTAATTAAAAATATTTAAGTTTCTATTTCATTTTAATTTTTTTTTGAAGTTATTAAAATGACTCATCGGCAATATAAACCTAACTTAGTAGTTAAACACCATACTTCTTTCTTTATATTAAAGTTTCAAATTGCTACCATATATTTGTTTTCTTTAATAGTAGAAAATGTTTAATATGAGCAATAAATAAATTAGATAAGTTTTAGTTAATTGGTATTGCATGAGATATATAGGTTAATGATGTTAATGACAAAGACCAAATAAAAGAATAAACCACAATACATAGACAAATTTTAATTCTTTTTCTTAAGTTTAAGAATTAAATAGATATAATCTAATTTCAACCTTCTTCGACAGGAAAAAAAAAATCTAATTCGAGTCTAGATCAATAAACAAGATACTCATTATCATCCTAAAGATTGACTGTTCGATTCTTCGCTCCATAATTATTTTGTATTTTTTTCCACGATCCTTGAACTAAAAAAATACATCATATTATGCATGAAATTTAAGGGACTTAATTTATAAAATTTAATCTATACCAAAGTACATTTTTTTTAAGGATTAATAAGGGTGAAACTAATGAAATATACGTAAATAATTGAATGAAAGGATATGTTGGGAGTTTTATGATTGGAGAGTGGGCAAAGGGTAAAAAATGACTCCCTTCCATATCCTTTAATACGTTAACCATATTTATACTTTTAACTTACCTTTTGACCATTTATATTCATAATTTACCTAAAGAAAATATTGAATATTTTCAAACTTAAAAATAATATAATCCATTAAAAGAACTTTATTTTTGCCTACGCTTCTTTATAGTGAAAACAATTACTATAAATTATAGTTTCATTGACCCAAAATAATTTAGACATTGTTATAAAGGGGTAACCAATATATTATTAATCAGCATCAACCATTTATTTACTTATTTATATTTTATTTTATTTTATATTTTTCATTACTCTTTTAATATAGTATTTTATCAAAATTATGATTTTTTAGTATAACATGTGAGGATAAAGATTCGAACTCACGATCTTTTAGTCGAAAATAGGTGTCAGTTAAGTTATAATTGGTTTGTTGCAAAATCTGTAACCATCCATGATTTATACTAAAAATATTCACTTTTTTTTTTCCTTTACCACTTCTTTTATCTTTTATCATTTATTTTTTTGCAAGGTAGATTCACTTTTTCTTCTTTTGGTTAATGGGCCAAGGGAGAAGGGAATAGTTAATGGATCTTTTGAGAAAGCACATTAGGAAGCTTAATTGGTGTTGAATCATATTAGATGAGGAAAAAATGGAGAATTTATAACAGGTGTCCATATTTATCAGCTAGTTTTGAAAAATGACTGAAATAGGTTTTTGTTATTAAAAATGTCTATTTGTATTTTTTCGACTATTTTACAGATTTAATTTTAACCATTTTATCCTTAATATTTCGTTATTATATTTAAAATAAAATATTACTCTTTCTCCTAAATTCAAAGTTTTTTTTGTTTTTTTTTTGCTACATTCTCTCTCATAATTTGTTGCTACAATTTCTCTCCTAAATTCTAATAACCATCCCATTTTTAAATATATTTGGAAATATATGTACACATATAAACAGAATTCACAGACAAGAGAAATACGATCAAAGTTGATGGAGATGCCATGAAGGAACTGTTGACGGGCGACAAGTGAAATTGGCGAAGGGATATTGGCATTCTGAAGACAAATGTAGGAGGAGATAGATATCGACATTCTGAAAGACAAATGTAGGACGAGACAAAGACATAGGAGGAGGGAGAGTGATGCAAGTAAAAATGGTTCAATTTGCCTACTTTCTTTTAATATATTATTAATCTGGTTCAATTTGCCTACTTTCTTTGGATGTATTTTTCCTCTCAAAACAGATTTGTTTTCTATTTTTAAATTTCAAACACAAATTCAGAGAATAATGCCAGAGAAATTTTTGTTATATGCTTTGAATTTCTTCAATTGATAATTTAGAAGGTACATGCAAAACACATTGTATTTGTTTATTTGGTATCAACACAAAAATACATCGTATTTGTTCATCTGTTCATCGAATTTGTTCATCGTATTTGATTATTAGTATTTCTATTTATAATTATATTTTGTATTACCTATTCTTTCAAAATTTTGCTAGATTTTAATAGGTATTTTATTGGTTAAATTTTATTTTAGATTTTAAATTAGGGAGAAATATATAATTGAGATTCTCCTATAGAAAAGGAAATGAAGAATACGTGATTAGGAAGGGGTAATTTAGTACTTAAAAAAGTAAGAAGTCATCTTCCTATTTTTAGTTGGCAATTCTTCAAAACTCAAATTTGTTTCGGTCATTTTTTGAAATTGCTTTTTGAAATAGTCATATGTGTGTTATCCAAGAAAAACTTAGACATGTTATCTTTAGTCTTGTATTTTGGATATTGTTAACGATGGGATGGAGGATTAAAATTTTGACTTAGTGGAGGTAATTACATATATTTTAGTTTTGGTAAGGTGACGATTATGATAATTTAATCTATTTATTTTTGTAAATACAACAATTATATTCTAAATGCAAAAAATACAGATTAATTTATTCTTAATTTTTTAAAGGTCGTATTTTATAATTATTTTATTTTCTATTGTTTATTTTTTAAAAACAGACTTATTTAGTAATCAATTCAATTTTAATTATATCTAAACTTTTTATAGAAATAGATTTATGTTTTTCGATTTCAATTCTTTTTCTAATGCTCATACCTTCGTTTTGACATATTTTTCTTTAACAAAAATCTTTCTCATTCTAAAAATATCTAAATTTTTATCTTTAAAAATTTATTTTTCTCTCTCTAAAATATTTATCTCTCAAATATTTACTATTATTTCTCTCTCAACAAAATTGTCATCTCTATATATTTTTATTTATTTCTTTTTATTTTTACATATTACTTTAATTTTTCTATATTGTCCAAAACTTTTTTCTCTCTCTCAAATTTTTTACTTTTATAACTTTTCTTCTCTTTCCAATATATTTTTTCTCTAGTAAATATATTCTTAAGCTTTTCTCTATCAAAATTTTTTCTATTTAAAAAATTTTCACTATAACTTTTATTATTTTCTTTTATTTTTTCTAACAAATATATCTCAAAAAATTTCTAGCTAAAACTCCTTCAATCATTTTTCTTTCTTTTTCTAACCTGTCTTTTTCCTTGAACTTTATTAAATTCTCTAAAATTTCTCCTTTTATCTTTAACTTTTCTTTCACTCTTTTCTTTTCTAACTTTTGTTTTTCTCTCTAATTTTTATTTATTTATTTCTCTAAATTTACTCTCGAAAAATTCTCTTTAAAAGTACCTTTTTTTAATCTTTTTAAACTTTTATTTTCCTGTCTCTGCAATAAGGATGACAAAAATTCCCGTAGAACCGAGTGCATACTCCAAAAACAGGTAATGCATTTTCCACCATGTCTCAACAACCTCGTCTCTAATTCAAAATTTTTAATAACAAATACATAGTTTATTAACTATTTTACTAAATTAATGAATAAAATATTAAATACTTTTTAAAATTAATTTTTTATACGAGTAAATAATAATATAATTTATATATATTTACTACTCTTTTTTTATTTTTAAATTCTAAAAATAATTATAATTAATAGCTCAACCAAGAATTTTTCTCGCAAATATTCTATACCCAAACTATCAGATAATGGGAGGGAGACTAGAAATTGCCACTAGGAAGTAGGAAGATCATACGGAGGCCAACACTCTCGACTCCTACCACATTCCATTGTCATCTCTATTTTATATTGATTTTTTCTCCCTTTAACGTATCTTTTCAACTCTCTAACTTTTTAAAATTAGAAAACAAGAAAATGATTATGAAATATGTTTGGTTTTTTATTTTCTAAAAGCAAAAAACAAAAATAGTTACCAAACATATATGATTTTTCGTTTTTTAAAAACTAAAATCTAAAAATAAAATTCAAAAACAGAAATCTCAATGGTTTGAGGGAATACATTCAATTAACTTTTGAATAAAATATATGTATTTATTTTATTATACTACACACTAGAAGCATTCATTCGAGGTACAAATCATCACGTCACCTTACACACTCAAACTTAATCAATACAATTCTTGAAGTATGAGAACAAAGGAAAAATGTATAAAAGAATTATGAGAATAAAAGTATGAAAGAATGAGAAAAATACTCCTCACTTTGTCCTAACCACCATTAAAGAAAAAACAGCTCATTATTAACAAAAATAAAAATCTATACTCCTTTGCAGGTTGAATTGTTGACAATTTTTAGCAGTGTTTGCTTCACAAAAAGCATCACTCACCTTCGAGTTGAATCTAATTCCTTAACTGCAATTTAGTATCTCACCGGGATACAAACAATAATCGAGGATGATCGGTTTGAGTGAAATTTGTTTTTTCAGTTAGCTCACTCTTTCCATTCCAATACCTTTTATGCGTATATGTAGAAGTAAAAAAAAAAAAGTGACATATGATCTTTTGGGCTAAACTTTATAACTGCATTTTTGTTTTCTTAGATGATTCTACTCGTTGGTTGCAAACCATTGTAGAGAATGACAGGCTAAGTGGTAATTTCAATTCATGGATATTTACCTCTCTTTCACCTCAAATACAAAACAAAACAAACTATTGTTTTTGCTTTTTGATTTTTGCTACTTTTATTGAAAAAGTACTTAAAAAATAAATATTCCAATAGATCAGCCTTAATATTATTATTTTAATTTGCAGAGATAACCCTTTTGCACATAAGATTTCAAATTGGAAATGATTGGTGCATTGATATATTGACAAGATATATATAGTGGGGAGAGCATGATGATGGATTGATTTTAACAGGAGAGATTCAAAGTTTGAAGGCTTGGAAAAAGATTGCACAAAAAAAGCAAAGCAGCAAGTTCTTTCCATAGGTTATGGTAATTTCTCATTTGTGTAAAATTTTAAATCAGTTAGCTCAAGGAAAAAAATGAAGAAGAAGAAGAATATTGGAGGTGATCAGGGGCACTTTTGTCCTTGTTGGTTTCTTTATGTTCTTTGAGCATTGTTAACAAAGTCATGATATTCCAAATTTGACTTCCATAAAGCATTAGGGTTTGGCAGATTTTCATTACCAAAAAAGACAGAAGGAATCTTTAGGAAAATTTGTTCACCTCTCCCTCCCTATAAACTTAGCATGGATTGAATTTTGCGTGAATAATATGCGTTGCGGTTTGAATTCTATCTTGGTCTGTTACTTTTTATGTTGGGTCTACTTTTAGATGGTCATTAATTTTTGTATAAAAATTATCGATATTGTTTTACTTGTTTAGTTCCAACGCCAATTACGCCTTTTTTTTTTGTCATGAGCACTAAAATGGTGACAACATGCTTTTGAACAACAAGCTATATATCCTCATTTAGGATAAGCAAGAAGTGTGTGAGACAAAATAAAGTGGCACGATCTATGAAAAAAATTGATACATTGCTTTAAAAAGAGAGTATTTTGGTAAGGAATTAAGTAAAATATGATTATTTGACAAAATAGCTAGGGTTGTCCATTTCTTTCTATCCGTTGTCTATCATATTGGCAAAATTAGTCAATAATATTATTATTTTAATAGACACAATATACCACGTCATCATTTGTAAATAGGGTTAACAATAGAGATTATAAACAAAGGGCATAACGAATATTTGAATAAAAACGAGCGAATTTGGAAGATATTTAATGCAAATTTGTTAATATATATATATTTTTAAGAATAATAGCACTATAAATGTAAAGGTGAGGAGGACTTTGAAACTTTCAACCCATTGGTTACTAATACCTTAACATGAAATTATGTTCAGGTTGACGAGATATTCAATATAATTTGATAATGTTTACCTAGGATAGATTTAGTTCATACTATCTATATCAAAATTAAACTTGATGATTTATCCACAAGATGATGACTTGATTTTTCCAAATTAATTCCTATAGAAAGATTGATCTACTTCACTTTTGCACGAGTCAAAATGAAAAATAAATGCCATCAATTTGGGAGGAGGGATGTGCGTGTTTGAGATAAGTTCTATATTACAGGTGACAGTAATAGATTTGTTAGGAATCTTTTGACTTACTTTATATGGTTGAGTAGAGACATGATTAAACTATATATATTGATGCTGGAAATGATGATAATTGTGCCACGTTAGGGAGTGAATCGGTGCCTGCAACTCTATTGCGCCTCTGCTTAATAGCAAGAGGGACGAGTGCAAGTGCACACTGTCACAAGTAATAATCTGAAAATATTCCAAGTTCGTCTCCACAAGGACTAGTTTTCTTTTAAAATTGATTTTGCAAATTGTTGGAATGAGCAATCGAGTTTGTGATAAAAATTGGTGAGATTGGTTGAACACGAAAAACACACGAAAATAATAGAATTTTGAAACCAACCCTCATACTACTGACTAGTTCGAAGAGAATTAAATTACACCTATCAGAATCTCACACTAAATTTACTCTCTAATTGCAAACTAGTTCAACTCCTATTCCATACCGCTTTTGGTTTGTTTAGAAGATTAAGCCAGTATTTAAAACATGTCTGTAAAATACTAGAAGAATCCTAAGTAATTAAAACTCTAACTTACGTTTAATGGGTAAGAGAGCCTATGTCTAGGATCTTGTTTAAGTTCTTATGTCTAAGTAACTTCCCATTTTATCTTGATGAACTYCGTTGACTCTAACCTTTTCAGAATTAAATTCAACTGTTGTAATTTAAACAAGTGGTCAGCAAGTAAAATCAACTAGATTAATTAACTCAATCAAGATAAGCAATTTGAGCGTAAACGCCATGCTAT
>NW_019104505.1:1182715-1305053 GCF_001995035.1 Momordica charantia
TTGGGTATGCTAATTTGGCAAAGCTTGATCCTCAGTTCGGTCTATGTGAGTGTCTGTTTTTTCATTCGTATTGTTGTTCTGTTTTACCTTTTACTTCTGCTAAAACTGCTGACTCTGTTTCTGACATGTCTGGTTCTCTGAGTTTCAGACACAAGTGCTGTTCCTCCTCTAATCTATGCATTAATGGGGAGCTCGAGAGAGATAGCCATTGGCCCAGTGGCTGTGGTTTCTCTGCTTCTGTCGTCCATGCTTCAAGAAATTCAAGATCCTGTTTCAGACCCAGTTGCCTACAGAAGGCTTGTTTTCACTGTTACTTTCTTTGCAGGAACTTTCCAAGCTGCATTTGGACTATTGAGGTATTCTTTTTCCCACTTTCGGTTCAAATTTGTTTATTTTCTTTCTTCTGCAATGGAGTTGTTTGTTGTGATAAATTTAATGTCTTGGCACTAGAACATAGTATAAGGTCCAACAAAAGATTATTAATATTAAATAGAAAGGAAATAATATTATAGGGATTCGAACGGAAGACCTTGGTTATGATGCTATAAATCTAAAAACTCTTAAACCAATGAGTTGCGGTAAATTTAATTGGTTACGACCTGAAAATCTCCACAGGTTGGGTTTTCTTGTGGATTTTCTCTCTCATGCTGCCATTGTTGGGTTCATGGCTGGCGCAGCCATTCTCATTGGTCTTCAGCAAATGAAAGGTCTACTGGCCATCAGCAACTTCACAACAAAAACTGATTTGGTCTCGGTTTTGGAATCTGTTGTGAAATCTGTTCACCAGCCTGTAAGTTCTCTGTTTTATACCAAGATAAAACAGAGAAGAAGAAAAAAACAAACTTAAAAGCTTCAAAATCTTAACCCTTTTCTCTCTCTCTTCTTTGTTTGTTTTTTTTTTCCTCTTTACAGTGGTACCCTTTGAACATTGTCCTTGGCTGCTCATTCCTGATCTTTCTCCTTGTAGCCAGGTTCATTGTAAGTAACAACAGCAAATCCAAAACTTCCTCCCTTCTTTGCCATTGCCTTTTCGAACTTCTGTAGTGTCATTTCCTCCCGAACTGAAATATCACAAGTTGGGTTTAAAAATTGAATCTTTTTCCTATCCCTTGAGTTGAAATGCAGGGCAGAAGGAAGAAGAAGCTGTTCTGGGTGTCAGCCATTGCTCCTCTCATATCTGTTATTCTCTCCACTTTGATAGTGTTTCTATCAAGAGCTGACAAACATGGAGTTAAGATTGTGAAGCAAGTTAAAGAAGGCCTAAACCCAATCTCCATTCATCAGCTGCAATTCAACAGCCCAACTGTTGGAATAGCTGCCAAAGTTGGCCTCATTGCTTCCATTATTGCTCTCACAGTTGAGTTTCCCCACAATGAGCAACATCAAAAACTTTAATCTTCCTTCTTTGCTCCACCCTGATCATATCTTGTGTGTTTTCTCCTTAGGAAGCCTTAGCGGTCGGCCGATCCTTCGCGTCGATTAAAGGCTACAACCTTGATGGGAACAAGGAGATGATTGCTATGGGCCTCATGAACATAACAGGCTCTCTAACCTCTTGCTACCTGGCCACTGGTTAGCACTCGATATCTCCCGACCGGAGCTTGAGAATCAGATTGTGGAGAATGAGATGTGTTTTGCTAATGCAAGTTTGTTTGTTTGGCTTTGAACTTTGCAGGGTCATTCTCAAGAACAGCAGTGAATTTTAGTGCCGGATGTGAGAGTGTGATGTCAAATATTGTGATGGCAGTAACAGTGATGGTGATGCTGCAGTTCTTCACGCGGTTCCTCTACTTCACTCCAATGGCCATATTGGCTTCAATCATTCTCTCTGCACTGCCTGGCCTCATTGACATTAATGAAGCTCTCCACATCTGGAAGGTTGACAAGCTTGATTTTCTAGCCTGCCTTGGCGCCTTCCTTGGTGTCTTGTTTCATTCAGTGGAATTTGGTCTCATTGTGGCGGTAATCTCTCACTTTACTTGTTATAGTTAGTTCTTAAGGACAACGATATCTCGTACCGTTTAGTATCTCCACAATAATATGATATTGTCCGTATTGAGCATAACCCTCACGACTTTGCTTTTGATTTCACCCAAAAGGTTTCTTAGGAAATAATTGTCCTCTCTTATATACCATGGATCAATATCTTCCGTAGCCAATATGAGACTTTGTTTGCTCCCCTTACAAACCTAATAACAGTGTACACCAAACTGAAGAGAAGAGAAAAAAAAAAAGACCGAAAATCCAAACCGAATTAGCTAGTTTGATGTTGGTTTACACTATATTCGATTCTTTTCGTTCTAAAAAGTGGGAGAACTGAAGAACTTTTTGTTCGGTTGTGTTCTTAAACCAATTATAAATCACCACTGAATTCAAAAGCTTAAGCCGATAGGTTATAGTACTCTTCACTTGTGGATTTGGAACTTAACGCCATACCTAACGAGACATATCTCGTGAGTTAAGTAAGTTAAATTTTTTATTAGTACTTGAGTTGTGTTTTAAAAGGACATGCATACAAAATGCTTAGGTTAAGGCTAAGTGAATAAAATAGTGTTTTTGCACTGTATGATTTGGACATTCAATCATATATTCCAAGAAGATTGATTAAGTTTCCTTTTTATTTTCTATATTCTCTTTGACTCTCTAAACTGGCTGTGGTTCTCTTATGCTTTATTCCTTATTTAGAAGCCATTGCTTGCTTGCCAACTTGTTGCTAATTTAGGATCTCAAACAGCTCTTGCATTACTTAGGAATAACCATTTTCTCAATATTCTTATTACAGTATATGATATCGTTGAATTTAGACATAGATGTGCATAATTTTTACTTTTTAACTCTACCCAAAAGCTTCATACTAATGAGGATATTGGTAAGACTCGACCCTACTAAAAGACCTCGAATGCAGATAGGGAATCTAAGTTTGTGTTAACGAAAGCTAATTTTCGAAATAATTTCCTACTTTTGTTGTCAAAAATTATGATCGAGTAACTAATGCGATCGATATTGAAAACAAACTAAAAGAAGAGTGTTTTGATTTGAATTTTGAAGGTGGGAATTTCATTTGCAAAGATATTGTTGATCTCAATCCGACCAGCCACAGAAGAGGTGGGAAGGCTGCCAAGAAGTGACATATTTTGCAACATGAAGCAATTCCCAATGGCCATGAAAACTCAAGGAATCTCCATTATCAGAATAAACTCTGGCTTGCTTTGTTTTGCCAATGCCAGTTTCATCAAAGAGAGGTTTATATAAGCTAATGAGTTTATTTTTTTCCTTTTTTTTTTTTTTAAGTTTCCTCAAAGTTTGCAACTGAAAGTTTATGTGAGAAATGGGGCTTTCTTTGAATGATTTTCCTATCAGGATAATGAGATTGGTAGAAGCAGATCAAGATAATGATGATGATGTTGAAGAAACAACAAAAGAGCAACCAAAACAAGTAGTTGTTGACATGTGCAGTAAGTTGATCTTTTCTAATTTAAGAAGGTTGCTTTTGATAATAATTCTTTTATTTTTAGTTTTATTTTTTTGAAAATTAAGCCTAGGTGAAAATTACTTTTTAGGCCCGCTTAATAATCCTAGATATAAACATTAAGCTTAGAAACATTACTTTCATGTCTTATTTGGTTTTGTTATATACTTTTTTATAAATATTTTAAAAATCTGGATCAAATTTTGAAAATAAAAGAAATAGTTTTCAAAAAAACTTGTTTTTCTTTTTAAATTTGAAACTAAGAATTTAAATAAAGAGAGGTGAAAATTTTACTAAAAAAGAAAGCATAACTTTTAAAAACTGAAAACTAAAAGTAGAAGACATCTCAAAAAAACAAAATCAATATCAGATAGAGTTTTAGTGAATTAGGTTATGTTTGTTTCATAGTCATTTTCATAATATCAATTTTTAAAATAGAATGACTTAATTCTTTTTAGGAAAAATAGAATGCTTTCTTTTTCGAAGATAATAAAGTATTTCAAATAAATTATTTACTTGCCACGACAAAAAATGGCAATTGGCTTATCGTCTTTCTTCTCATCCAGATGTTATGAATATCGACACATCAGGAATCATTGCTTTAGAGGAACTTCACAAAAAATTATTATTGAACGACATACGAGTAAGCGAACCAAAACGTCAATCACAGACTCTTTGCATGAATTTATTGGTTTCTTTGTGCTCTGACAAAGAAACAACAATGAATTTTTTGCAGCTAACAATAGCATGTCCAAAATGGGAAGTGATTCACAAACTAAAAAAAACCAACTTTGTGGAAAGAATTGAAGGAAGGATCTTCCTATCAGTTGGTGAAGCTGTGGATTCATGCCTTGAAAATGCATCCAAATTGCCTTCTCTAGTTACCAAAGTCATTGTGAATTGAGAGATCATGTTTCCAAGTTTAACAAAACTTCACACTTTTGATCACAAGTGATTTGGTCTCAATATGTATATATATATATATATATACACATATAAATATTTGAGTATTATATATATACTCGAATACGACACTAGAAATATATCAATGATATGTATTAGCTTCTTTTCCATCGGTTTGCGTCAATTTGTTTTTATACTTTTAAAAGTTTAGTTTTAATTTTTGTACGATTAAATATTATTGATAGTTTTTGTCATTATTGAACAATATTGATATTGATGAGAAATTATCTAAATGCATTAAGACGTGTTTTTTTATTAATTACAAATTTGATGGATTGATTATACATTAGGTTATTAATTAATGATAAAGGTTGATCAGCTAAACATGAGTACAGTTCAACGAATGATCTTCTCTCTATTATTATTAACGCAAATTATAAATTCACCTCATAAATTCGTAATAATGAGGCCAAAATTTTCAATTTATACGGCATTTTTGAAAAAGTATGTATCATGCAAGAAAATTGTAACCTCTTATAGTAACAATGATTGGTTCGAGAGAGTGTTCTTTTGTTTTTTCATTTGTTTGGAGAGATTTAATCAAATTATATAAACTAAATTAAAACATTTCAAACGGTAATGACTCAATTAAAATTAAATACACATTTTTTAAAAATATTATATTATGAACTGAAAACTCGAATCTACATTTTAAAAAATGACTTTAACCACTAAAATATGCTTAATTTGACATCAAATAAAATGGTAAAATAGAAAATTTAACCATTAAATAATGACATGAACAATAAAAAATATTTAAGCTAATAATAATATGGTTAAAGCACACCGTTGATCCATTTAAACCTAGTTTCAATTGGGTCCTTATAATTTTAGAAGTTCAATGAATGATCTTTAAGATTTGAACTTAGTTTCTATTTGATTTCTATAGTTTTTAAAGTTTCAATTTGAGGTAAACTTCATGAATCATTTTCAATAATATATTGATTTTTTTTAACCTTTAAAATATTAAAGACAAATAGAAACTAACCCAAATTATATTGAATAAATTGAAACTTTGAAACCATGAACTCAATTTATAACTTAACCTAGGGATTCCATAAAGAAATTTCTTGACATATTTAGAGTATGCTTTTTTCTTGACATGTCAATATTTCCATATGCCCACAAAGAGGAGAATCAAACTAGAAAATATATCAATAAATGTGACATAATATTAATTATAAAATTTTCTAACTCATATGAAAAAGTGAATTACTTATTTGTAAATTTAAATAGATTTAATGATCTTTTTATTTTTATGCCTTTTTTAAAAGATTTATTAATACTGAAATTTTATCGATATTTCCATTCTTATCTCATAAAATTGAGACCATAAATTAAACATCTAAGTGGTTTTTTTAGCCCAACTAAACATGCAAGTAGTTTTTTTTTCACCAAAATAAATGGTAATTAATATATATCTCGAATCTCCTTTCCTTGTACTGAAAAATATATATTATTGTGTTTTTTCTTTAAAAAAATCTCTCTCTCCGTCTCTGTGTCCCTCCCTCTCTCCTGAGTATATAACAAAGGTCGAAACAGCAGTTCATTGGAGGCGAGCTATCAAATCGACGAATCTGATATACAGTCACAAAATGGGGGCAGAAGAAGCAGCAGCCGCTATGGAAAAAGAGAAGCTCACATCTCATAACCCAAGGACGAATCCCATCACGGAGGCTCAGTTCCTATCCTGGAAGCGGCAGAAGGTACTTTCTCTCTAGCTTCGCTTAGGGTTTCTCTCGATTTCTGCTTTTTTATGTTCCATCGATCTGTTCTTTTAGGCCGCAATTACTTGTATTTAGTGCCGAGGCCAATAAGATTACAGAATTAGGGTTGCCCTGGATTGGACAAATAATGAATATTGCAAGAGTAACTTGAAAATTCAAATGATGAGAATTTGAAAAGCTCTTAAGTATTTATTCAATTTACCCGAAGTTGTGGAAAATTCAACCGTAGAAATGAACATTAAATGGCCCACATCAAATTTACCCGAAGTTGGGAAAAGGAATTGGTTAATGAGAAACGAAAGGTGCGTATGGATATAATGACTGAGATAGTTCTAGCCTTCTAGGATTGTGTTGTCTTGTTTTGTTCAGTGGTTTTAACAAGAAACCAGCCAGCTTTAGGGCCTGCAGAAAAGAGCACCTAGACGAAGGAGCAAAGTAAAAAAGAAAAAAAAAAAAAAAAGAGATTAAATCAACATTACGAATTTACGAGATAATGCTCCAATTATGAAGAAAAAGAAAAAGACGATAATTTGAAATACTAGGTTATCTTAATTTTTCCAACATGAGTAGAGCTCAATTAGTTAAACTAAAGTATATATCTAGGTATATTATTTGAATGTTCGAACCTCTACCCCACGTGTTGTTGACCTAAAAATTAAAGTTCTCTTATTTCTCTCAAGCCTAAATTCAACAATATAATGAAGAATTTCGCCTGCCAAATAACCCAATCCCTTTCTGCTGTAAGGGGAATTTGCGAGTACCTCCCCCATGTCCCTACAACCTCTGGGAGGCAGATTAACTCCAAATTTATACAAGAATTTGCTTCATAGTTTCAGTGTAAAGTGGAAAATTTAAGGCACGTGATTAAGTTCCTCTGTATACCTCTTAAACACACGTCACACTCCGGCATTGGAGACATAAAACCATGGATGAAAATCTTTGAATTAAGTCACAGTGTTTGTCCTTCCCGAAGAAATCAACCAGGCAAATAAAGTATTCTTTGGATTCTCCCAGATCATGGAGAAGAAAGGGGGACAAATTGATCTCCATGAGACACTAAAGGGGTAGAACTTACTAGAGAACATGCTTGAAGGCTTGAGAGTTCATTTACAAAAACAATCTAACGTTGGGGATAGGCAACCCCTTGTAACTACAAAAGAGATTAGCCAAATCTTAAGATCATGATCATTAAAGGGTGTTATAAAATGAAAATCATAATCACGAGGGAGGGTAGAAGAACTATCATGAGGATTAAAGATTAACGAGGTCGTGGAAAATAACTTTGAGGGGGTTATTACCGATCCTAAAATCCTCCCAGAAACTAACATGAGCCCTATTTCTCATGGAAATTTCAATGAAATTGTTCAAGAACGGGATTGATGAAATACTGCTAGAAAGTACCTTCAATATGAAACTGATATCTTTAACTTTGGAGACTGTTAACGTTCTAGATCACACGTTTCAACAATTGATTGACAGTGGCACGAAATACAGGTTCATTTGTGTTCTTTAAGTTAGCCAACTACTGAATTACAAAGAACCTGAATCATTGCACCAATCAATTGCGAGGCGATTTGTGCATCAGTGAAGTTAATGAGCTTTTGATGTTTGACATTTATCTCCAACCATGTCCTCCTATTTTCAGGATGCTGAGGCATCTGCTAAAAGAGATGAAACAGCTAGGAAGCGTGCAGAGGATATAGCCACAGGAGCTGTGCAAATGAATGGGCGAGAGCTTTTCTTGCACCAACCATGGGTTTTTGATAATACCCAATATTGAAGTTGGTTTCAAGTTTCATTGAAGGTAAAAGCTGTACAAAAACAATTGAATTGGATCTAGACAAAGATGAATCCAAATATAGGAGCTGATTTGTCCAACACTGTTGGCCTAAAATGAACTTTATGATGTTTATTCGTATTCTCCAGTCTGCAAATCATGTGAAAACAAATGTAATGTTTCCTTTCTTTAATAGGTCCTTATATCATGAAATTTTTTTCATTAGTGCATAAAAAATATTTAGTATACATGGTCTTAGACGCTACTTTATTTAGTGCCAAGTAATTTTCAGTTCCTAAGGCCAAACTATCCTATGAATTACGGATGCATGGTATGGATATCAAGAGGAAAAATTAGTAGAATAGACCAAGTTAGGTTTCTTCAGTAGAAAAATTAACAACATTGTTCTCTTAATCATGATTTATAAACCCTTGTTTAATCGACCACTACTAGATTAAATTACCTATAACTCCAATATAATTTGTCAACCAGAGCCTTCTGAGCCTAGTTTTGTAGATAAAGCATTTATTAACTTTCTTAAGATTGAAGATTAAACTTTCCCCTCTGCATTGTTGAACTCAATTTTTCTTAATGTTGTTGGTTTTTTCTTGAAACTCGATTCTTGATGAATTGAATAAGAAAAGCCAATAACCTTTTTTAAGGGTTGACCTCTTATATTCTATATTCTTGATTTCTGATTTGTGAGATTGAAAATTAGTACAAGACTCAGCAAGTGACTAACACAATTAGTTAGTTATGGAGAAAATGACAATGCATGAGTTTAAACGTTCATCCAAGAAAGAATGAAACAAGTGAGATGGGCAAAGAATTTAAATTTGTTGGGGTTAGGACAGTTGTGAATGAATGGCCTTAACTGATCATCAAGCCAATTAATATAACATAACAGCAGCAAAAAAAATGGAGTTATAACCGGTTTAGTTCATTGAGATTATTAGTTCTTGTAGTTGTGGAGGACACATAAAAGAGACAAAAAGGCAGAAGAAGAAATTTTTGCCTCTCCTTGAAAGAACACACCTGGTTTATTAGTACTGTTCGATAATAGTGTTTAAAAAAAACTCTTCCCAATTGTTGAAAACAGAATTCTTTTCTTTTATAATCTTTTTTAATATTCAACTCTTGTTTGGGTAGGGAATCTGTTTGAAATTAGCTCTGAACTTGAACAACTCGCTTTTTATAGAGGTAATTATTATGCAATATAAAAGGTAGAAATTTTGCATTATCCAAACGAGATACGTCAACTTTCGACCAAAAGTGGCAATTATAATTAAAAAAGCTTTTACACAAATAAATTATTCAAATTTTGAACAAATGGACCGTGTAACTTCAAGCATGAGGATTAACGTTCCTTCTAATGTAGACATGTCTCAAGGCCAGTAAATTGATTGAGGTAAATATTATGTGAAAAAAATAGTTGATTTTAAAAAATTGCGATTAAAATAGATATTTTAAAAGCTCATGAATTAAAATAATTATTTTTCAGGGAGTACAATAGAAAACTCTGAACCGATGGGTTTTGAACCTACTATTTACTCGAATCAGAAGAAAATTACACGTTTTTCAAAACAATTTACAATCTATCATAAATTTCAAAAAACTTATTCAACACCAAAGCACGCAAAAGCCGACGATCATGAGTACTTCACTCATCAACTACAGAACAAGAAAATCAAACAGGAGGTTTTGCAAACTTCAAACATGACATTGTGACGTGTGTATATATTTGGAGATTATTAATTAAAAGCAAAGTCAAGTCTACATGATTGAGCAAGCGTAGGGATTGTCATCACTGAACATTCGAACATAGTTTTCGTCGACCACAGTCTCTGTAATGTTGGCTGTGTTGGGCACACTTCTAACCATGTTCGGAGGGGCCTTCTTGTCGTAAGCAACCGACACGTACGGGTATGGCTCTATCGAAACTGGAACGTACGGCCACATCTCGACCTTCTTCTTCGTTGCTTGTGCTGCCTTCAGCACCTTCTTTGGCTCTATGTAACCTGTCACTGTCACCTTCATCTGCTTCACGTCCACATCCACTTGCTTTGCCCCTGCAAGCCCCATGAAAACATATAATACATAACATCTGGGTTTTAAAGTATTAACCGCTCTAGATTGACAAGTAGAGGAACTTAATTAGAGGAAACAAGTTCAAATTCCATGATAGTATAACCATGTACTTCAGATATTAAAATCTTACCATTTTTCTAGCAATCAAATGTTGTAGAGTTTGGTGGTCATCTCATGAAATTAGTACGAGATTTAACGAAGAGGGTAACATGCATGAGATTGAAGGAGTTTGAACACTGGAGAACATACTATCTAAAATCACTACTTGACTCAAAAGTTTACGTACCTTTTACGCGAGACATGATTTGCTTCATCTTGCGCCCGCAGCCCTCACAGTCCATTCGAACCTTTAGAGCCACTGTTTGCATCTGCTTCTTCTTCTTCTTGTGCTTATTGATCAGATTGGAGAAGTACTCCCAAGTGCCTTCAACTCCCATTTTGTACAACCTCTTCTTTTCTCTATATGTTGCCAAGTATTTTCACAAGACCTGCTACAGCCAGGAAAGTGTATGTTATATGGTTGTATATAGGCTTCTTCCTATAAGCGTTTCAAGTGGGAGATGGGAAGATTGATGGAAAAGGCTGCACCCTACTCTTTGAACAATTAAGGGTTTATTTGGTCCTTCTTTGGGTGTCTAATTCTCTAGAACTGACCCCCTTCTTATATGTAGTTCTGCAGAGACTGTTGAAAAAATAATGGGAGGGTTTGCAATTTTTAAAACAAAAGTTTGACTCCAAAGTTGTACTTTCTTTCTTTCTCTGGAATTTGGTCTTTTTCAGAAAATGGCCCAATTCTTCGTGTATAAGAAAAGGTGAAAGTAAGAACAAAGTTAAAAGCTTGAGAGCCAAATGCCGTCTGATAGTGACAAATATGAAAGCCTAGAACATTTTGATCATTGATATATCTGCATATCTTCGCAAGAATATGCATGCATCATGTATGGTTGGAGTAACATGGATTTGGATTATGAATCAGAAACTGCCACGTTCTAGTGGTAGATATCCACGTGGATAACATATAATCCAACGGTTGATGAAGAGCCCACGTGGCAACCAAAAAATTCAAAGGAGCTGGTGCAGGCAGTTGGTTATGAAAGTAGTATGGAACGGTTGCTGTACTCTTATCATGTAATTAATATCCAAAACTAGGTAGGTCCCACCAATGAAATAGATAATGAAGTGACTAAATACAAATAGAACAATATGAAACCACTCCATATTAGAGTGATTTTGACTACAAAAATTTCAAGAACTCGTCCATGGAAAAATGAACCAACCTTTAGAAGTTTTGTCTTGGGAATTTATGTTCACAGACAATTATCCACTTGTGGGATGCAGAGGATAGAGCCGTGATGGGTGGTGGGAATTTGGAAAAGGGAAAATTGAAAGATGGGAAAAAGAAGTATAAAACGAATATACATTACAAAGCCACGCCCAAATAACTGACTAGTTGTAGCTGCTTTGCAAGGTGGCAAAAATCTGGAATATGACTTAAAAGCTTCCATATTTCCTCTGAATTACTGGTTTTAGATTTCTCTCTGTTGGGGGGCGATCCTAATGGAAACTAAGTTTTTGCTTTTTCTATGTCTCGTCTCTACTAAATAAAAATGGGGGGTTCAGAATTATGTATGTGGTTGGATTTGATTAGGTATACGCATGGCCAACAAGATAGTCCCCACATAAATTGTTTCAATACTGCAAATTATCTAGCATCAAGTAGCTTCTATAGCTGATGTTTTGGTTGTTCCAAAGAGTTCTCTCACATGTATTTTATTAAGTTTTTTACTTCTTCTTTAGATAATCTTGAGCCTCTTATTGGTTCCTTGAGATGTAACCAAGATCCTAAAACTTGAACCTATTAAAATAGACGCAACCAAATCAACGTGAAAAATATAAATTTGAAAAAAGAAATCATGGGATCAATATCAAATTCAATTTTTACCAATCTTTATTATATTGGTGAAGCATGATCAGACATTGGTTTCGCTAACATTTTGGACACTAACACGTGTCGTTGGACACTCCACTATTTATTGGACATGCATTCCAGACGCTTGGCACAATAAACGTCTCAAATACTAATGGTACAGATTGAATACAAGTCTAACACTCGTATGAATGCAGAATACTTACTAAATATAATTGATAGACATAAACATTAACGTAAGACAAAAATAATTAATTTCGAAAGTGAAATATATCTAACTACTTGTTGACTCTAAATTTATCTCTCATATAACAATTATACATACGGTAAAAAACTGCCTAAATTTTTAAATAGTATGTTATCATGTCTGTGTCGTGACCTTGATTCTTTGTCTAACAGCATACTTCTTAGCAAACCCAATATTTGAAATGGTATAATTGAGAAGGTAGGATTCAAGGTCATAGGCAAAAGAATTATTTAATAGGGATAATGAAATCCTACAAAGACAATTACAATAAATAAAAAGGAGATAATCAGGAAAAACAAATAGTGGCTCTAAATAAGTAAATTTTGTGTCTAGATTATATGATTAGACAGACATGCATGAAGAAAATCTAAGATTGTGTGACGCAAAATGCATCTGTAAAAAATTATGGAAAGAAAAAGGAGGAAGAGGGGGAGCATGTCGAGTAAAGTTGGCTCTTTTATTTATGGGTGAACATACCACTCACTGCCAAAATTTCCCAACACACAAATCTAGCCCTGTGAAATAGGTCTATCCAAACAGTGCAACTTTTTGGCACCGTGCATTATTGGGTGCCACGCTACTATTTTGAACGGTAACTGTTCGAGTGACCCTGAACCTCATCTCACCTTCATCCATCACTATCTAATAATAACAGCTTTTAATAAGAGCTTATAATGTTGGAGTTTTCATTGAGGAAAGAGAGGGAAATAAATCGATATATTTCTCTTTCAAGTTAGTTCATCCAATATTCAGTGCCCTTCTCGTGATTCTGAACTAGCTATTGACCCAATTTGATGGAATCTCTCTAGGTAAAAGGTACACTTTTTCTATACTAAAGGGGGCTACTTTATCAAAATTCGAGTGAGAATTTTCCATGCTGTTTTCTTATCTTTGATATTATCACCATTTTGTTTTATGATCACAATAAAAAGAAGAAAGAATCTATAGATCACATGACAAGTGTTTAGATCAGAATAACGGGATGACTAAAACATCATAAGAATAAAGAAAAAAGACCAAACTCTTAAACCATAACTTTTTTCCGAAAAGAAAAACTTATTTGAACATTTCTGAGCAAGTTCGTAATTAAATAAGTAATAAACGAAGGTCGAAGATACTAGAATTAGAAGGGATATTGGGAAATATTAATTAATTGATTCAAAGAGAAAGAACTTCACCGACCTGATAATGACAAGAAACCAAATCATTTCTCCTTCAAGAGCAATGCATGGATATAATTGAAAATTCTAAGTTACCACTGCAAAACGAAAGAATATGACAATTTATTAACTAGGGTAAGTAATTTAAAATCCATCAAAGAATTCAGTGCTTTTATTTGCCCTTCAAGGAATAATTGAAGGGCAAATAGCTAATTCTCAAAGATTCAATCCCATTCTTCTTGGTCTTTGATACCAACTACAAAATTTAAATACGAGGGTGGGACCGCATCAGTCTCAACTACAGTTGATTATTGGTTTATAATTAAACACAAAATTTTTATTATAAGAAAAAACTCAAAAGCAAATCTATGCAAGCTCAATATAATATTACATCAATTTGGAGAAAAGGAGAGTTCGTTATTTCTGATATCAAATTCATTCCCCAAAATTGGTCCTGGGGTGGAACTATGGAGCTTCATTGGCAAGCAGACTTTATTAGGAAAATTGTTGAGATTGATAGGAGCTTTCAGCTTGGTGGTCCTTCGTTCACGGAGACGACTGTTTAAGGTGCAGCCCAAAAGTGATGGTAAAAACATTCTATAATTTAGCATTAAGGCAGGTGGGTTTGATCTAGAGAGATGAGTTGATTCAAATAAAAGCAAACTCTTAGTTGAAAGTGTATGGAAAGTTGACTATATAAGAAATGGCTAGGTAACTTGAAATGATGAAATCTCAAGTTTGTCAAAAGTGAAAAAAATTACAAAGTTTATAAGGATAGTATTTTCATAGATATTGGATCTTTTGAATAAAATTTAAAAGTAAACAGACAATTTCGTATCTTAAATATAAGAAAAGATTTGCACCAATAACAAAAACTTAATATTTCTGGGAAAAAGAAAGTAGACCACTAGCTTAGTACAACTTTCTCCCAAAGCAAGTGCCAGAAAAAGAAAAGGCCAAACCTTGGCATGAATTCACCCACTTGATCGTGGTCTCCTCCTGTGGTATCAGTCACAGTTCAACTTCATTAGGTTGCTTTGCTTCATCTTAATACGATTAACCTCCTAATCACATTCTTTTTGCATTACGAATTAAAATTTTGTGACTTGAACAACTCATTTCATCTTCCCATTTCTTTTCTAAATCAAATTGATCTAAAAGGTTAAACCACTTGAGTGAAGAGCTATCCAATGTTTTTGGGCAATGTATAATATATTAATTTTTCTTTCACAACTCATATTTCATTGATTGCGGGAGGTCTATTTACCTTGGAGTCACCCTGCATGACTCATCTGACCAAGGCACTAGCCCATATAGAGCTAATCAATCAATTTATCCGAAAATGCTCCTCTTCATGTAACCTGTCAAATGTTTTCATCACTTTCAAATCATACCTATAGAAGAGAATTTCTCTAGGAATTTCAGCAGTTAATTAAAAAATGGAAGATAATAACTACCTGTCTGGTAATATTGCAGCATAGTAAGTAGTACGAGAGGTGCGGAAGCTGGTCAGTCGCCACCCAAGTTTCTTTTCCTTGCATGTACTGAAATTATTGACGTACACAAAACCTAAACCTTTCCAATATAGTTTTACAGAACTTCGGTTATTTGTTAACAATGTCTAAACCAGGCACTTCTTCAAATAATTTGGTTGATGGAGGAGCATAGAAAGAATTACACATTGAACTGGCAGTTGTACTTATGCATGATCAATTGTAAGAGATATCTACAAAATATATATCCGTTAATAGATACCCAAAAAAAAAAAAGCAACTTATTTTTCCCTATATGATAAATAACTTACAGGAACGGATAACCTATTTAGTAATTGAAAGTTGAAACCCCAGTCATGAAAGGCGGCATGTACAATATGAACTCGAGAAACTCAACAAACGACCAGGAAAACCGGAAACAAAAGTAACAAGGGAGAAAAATGGGATGCAGTTGGGGAAGATTTGGAAGACGTCGTTCTTGAAGCAGTGGGTGCAATTGCTTGCCTATTTGGTGGGCTTTTTTGTTCATTGGATGGTATTGCAATTGGCGATCCGTCATTTGAAGGAGGCTTGGCATTGTATGACTTGCTATTAATATCCAGGCCTGCAGTTTTGCAGACACTTATAAATCTCGAATGAAGAAAAGTGAAACTAAATTATGCTTAATGTAAGTTCTCTTTCCATGCAGATCAGAAAAGCGAAATCCAGAAGTATAACAAACAACCCTTCACAGAAACTTAAATCTGGACCAACGAAGAATTTAATATGAAAACTTAACTTCAGGATGTCAAGGTCATTGGTAAAAATAACCTTGAAATCATAAGCTGCTTAGAAAATTCAAAAAGCAAGATTTCATTGTTGCCTAATAATCAAAATCTTTCTTATAAAAGATTATAAAATAATCATGAAGTAATGGAAGAGAAGCTGCAACACACTTATTAGAAGAAAACTCAAACTGTAAATAATAATAAAAACATGCTTACATTTGGACTTGGACCAACCCAATTTAAGATTTTCCCTGTCAAAAACCATCCGATAACCCACCATCAAGTTTTCTGTAGCACAAAAAAGGAAGAAGATATTACAAACTTTATCACAAGTGCATTAACACGTCCAAGCTCCTGCGTGTAGGTGTAATTGTGCAGCAGAAAAAAAGAAGCTAGGCTATAGAAAATTATTGAAAAAGTTGAATATGCAAACTACAGAGTCAGAAGGCCTACTTACGTCCAATTATACCATAATCGTCATCTGTCTCCTCTAAAGTTAAACAGAAAATTTTATATCCCTGCACCATAAGTTTCAGAAGATTGATACTTCAACCAAAACAGACAGATCATAGCGCCACTGTAAGGAAAAAGGATGAGAAACAAACGAGTCCTGTAGTTTCATGCTATTATCAATATTCTAGACAAGGGGCATTTTGGATGCAATAGCCTCCGAAACAATAATAGAGGAGCCGGGTAAGGGAGTAAACATTTTGGTGCTTGCCTAAACATGATTGTGCCTCAAACTTATGTGCAAAAACTTTCTACTTTTCCCACTCCCAAAACTAACAAATTGAGGAAATTGCATTAAAAAAATTAATATTTTAAGGGCCTTCCACTAAAATAACCATTTATGTAACATTACTGGGGAATCGAAAGCAAAACGGCTAACTTACTTGGTTGACAGGGAGGACATATACAGGATCATGTATAAAGCTTTGATTCAAAGGAAACACGAGTTTCATGCTAGGAATATTGGCGGACTCCAGCGAACTGTTCCATAATAAACGAACTGCCTGTCAACCCTTAAGAAATGACGAAAATATCCCTATTCACTTTTCCTTTTTCAAACACCTACCTGACATTATAGCAGTAACTCCAGGGAAACTCCTGGAGAGTTATTCTGGTAGCATTTAATTTTACTTGTTTGTCAAACTGCATCAAGTAATATGAGACTTTAGGCCATACTAAATTGAAATATCACGCATCTTTATATGCCAGTATCACCTCAAAGACAATCCTTCTATAGACTTCTGCTGGAAGATATGTAAAAGATGAGCCACTGTCAACCAATGCCTGGAATCCACTTTTCTGCAGACAGGAACTACCAACACAAAAAGATTCCACCCCAACAAAATAGGCATCACTGAGACAAGGAATAGATGGTTGAATGGTGAGTTGGTGACGATAATAATATATAACTTCAGAGGATAATAAGGGAAGAATTGGGCTAGCGAATAATTTAGTTGATACTGATAGATCACATACAATTCACCAAATAAGGGCAAAAATCGTGTTGTTTGCTGGGTAGCAGAACCATTGTCCCCAAAGAGAATTCTCCCAGAACCATTGCCATCAAAACAAAGTGAGAACGTGTTTCTAACTAATCCTGCTTTTGCCAATAAGGTTGGCACTGAAATGTTTCCAGGACCCAAACCCATGACACCATCAGGGGCAGCCCCATCCAAATAGCCACCACTCTGTTTCCTACCACAGCTGCATCAAGAGAGAGAGAGAGAGAGAGAGACATCAGGCAAAGAATTAGGTGATATTCCAATATCTCAAGTTCAACAGTGATAAAGATAAAGAAAACATCAAAGTATGTGATGCAGTAAGAACCCACCCTAATACAACCGAGGCTTGCACAAGACTTCGTTTCGCATGTTTGCTGAAAGATGCCAAATGCAATTTATCTTCAATCATAAATCCAGAACTTGATGTATTATCTGAGTAATAATCTCGTTTATAAGTGCAGGGCTCATCAGGTCTTTTGCAAGTTGCGCTCCACGCACATAATTGATGGTCGCAAGAAAGGTGCTTGCTGGTGCTCGATAAAGCTGGGTTGTACTCACTCAAATCCCTATCCTGCATCATAGACAGCCCCAAACAGAAGAGAACACCTGCCAATCAATTGGTGGAATTAACTGAAAAACCCGTTACAGTTCTTAGTGAAATGCTGGATAAGGACAGTTACTAATATAAACGTAATCAAAAGAAAGATTTCATTGATATAAAACAACCATACATGTGCAATGCCCGTTTTACTATGTATTACTATGTTGGAGGCAGTACAATAATCTGATTGAATTAAGAGCTTACTTTGGCTTTTTTTTTTTTTCCTGTTATTTTCCATTGACAATATATATGTGTGGAAGAATTTTGAATACAGATCTTTCCTCTAGAAGTTACATGTGGTAAAATATCCTGTAAACTTGACTAGTTAAAGAGACTGATTATGACAACGACTTCATTTCAGCTTTCAGGGATATGGAACATATGGACGGTTCAATATCCACACAAGTAAACCTTGAGCTTTCATTATTTTATGATTATGATTCTTGCACAGTAATACTAACTGAGATATAATTATAACTCGTGCGGAAGTTAACTGAGATTGAATAAAGACATACTCGGCTACTTATTTGAAGTTGGAGGGAAAGGAAACCAGTTATCCAGTTTATGAACTAGTTAGCACTTCATATTCCGAGTAAGACTTGAAAATATGTCAAAAAGTCATTAGAGAAATGAAGAAATTAGAATTTGGCGATTGCAACCGTACCAGTACGCTATAATAACTTGCAGACAAGGGAGCACATTGAATGCAATCACACGGAACCCAGAGCAGATCACTTCCGACATCCAACGCAACAAGAAACGAAACACTTGGTGTTCCTATATCGATCCATGTGTAATGTAACCTGGACAACTAGACCCACTGAATTCTTTAATCGCTCTAATAAACAAGGTTAGATCATAGTTAACAGCAAAGTACAACTCATGGCCTAGTGAAAATTTTCCCTCCATTTTTCTTCAACTTTTTAACGGTGAAGGAAATGCTCGTAAAATTAAAACTGAGACTCTGAGAGTTGTTGTGAAAGTAAATAAATAAGACAAATGATAGAACTGAGAAGTTAGCCTACGAGAGCGATCACGTCCTCTTTCTCCAAGAAATATAACAGTTCAAGTTCAAGCATACTACTAACCAATCAAACTCGTTCCCGAAGAACAAAACTTCGCTTCCTTCGGAAGGCAAAAGCATCTCGTCCTTCGATCCGATCTTCAGCCTCCGTCTCTTCAAGTCATTATCCATAAGCAATTCAAAATACTTCAAGCTATCCCTCCGTGGCCAAAATTTTCGAGACACATTACCACTCCTCGACTCCCAAAGCGCTTTCGCCTCCTCGGAAAACCGATGTATGAGCTTCGACGAGAACGTATGCGCAACCGAGCTGTCCGCTAAGAAACAAGCCATTAAGAGCAAAACAACCACACAATTCGCCATGGAAAGTCGAGGTGAAGACCAGATTTCGGAACGGCGAAGTCCGGGGAAGGCCGGATGAATGTTCGGCGACTGAGCGTCGGGCTTCGGGTGGGAAAAAGCACCTCAGTTCTGGATTTTCAAATACGCGAATGAAATTGTTCCGTCTGCAAACAGAGCAGAGGTTGTTGAATGTTGATGACGAAAAACCAAATTGGCGTGAGAGAGTTACTATGCGCCGGTGCGCACGATACTACGATGCGCGCTCCTTCTAATAGTGCGCGCCCGTTAACGTGGCGAAAAGAAAGCAATGGGAGAGAGCCACGAGACGCTGACTATATTATTTACTCCTCAATATTAGAAATTTAAAAGTTTGTGCACATGCTTAATTTAAAACAAATAGTAAAAAGTTTAAATTACAACCCTCGAGAAGAAAAAAAAAAAGTTTAAATTACACAGTTTGTTCGTCGAGTTCTCGATCCTAGTAAGTCCATTAATTTTTTAAAGAATGTTTAATAAAATTTTAACCTTTTAATTTTATGATTAATTCCAACCTAATTTATGAGATAGAATATGTTCTATCATCCCTCCTATAATTATTAAACTAAAAGAATTTAATTTTGTATCTAATAAGAACATAAACTTTAAAATGTACTAAAACGTCAATGAACTTTTAATATTTTGTACAATAAGTCGATAGACTTTAAAAGTGTCTAATACGATCCATCAAAACATATTTTATCGGATAAGACGTTTATTTTTATTCCAAATATCAATAATTGTGGACCATTCGAAATACATTTTAACTATTAGGATCTCATAAACTAATACAGATATGTTTTACCAATATGGGAGGATATTGAGAAACTTGTCATTTTTTTTTATATGGACAATTTAGAATTACATAAATGTTGTGATCTCTAATCAAATAAGAATATGAACTTTTGAGTCCCTAGTTAGTTGGATAGAGAGTTACATCTCAAACATACAAAGAGACAAATAACAAGTTTCAAAATCTGTTGGTCATATAAAGGAGAGCTCGCGCGCAATAGAATCTCCCTAATGCGAGAACATGTACCAACTAAATGTAGATGCAACTTTTTCTCCTAATTCTTTTAACGTAGGCGCAAGATTAATTATATGAAACTTAGTCCATAACATTGACTTAGTTGAATGATTTGTAAAACTCAGCTGTTGGGCTGGGCTGGAAAAGGAGAAATGCGTCACAAAAAAGCCCTTTAATTTTTCAATAGGCAGCCGAAGAAGCCCGATTCTTTTGTCACATGTTTTGGAGAGACTCTAAATATACTAAACCTTAATAATCAGTCCCACATATTTCAGCGATAATTGACATATGACTCAAACTACAAGGTTGTGAGTTTCAATCCCCTCATCAACATGTTGTATTAAAAAAAAAATCTGTAACATATTTAAGTGGTAATCGACATATAAACTTATTTTTTAAAGGCAGGATTGTTGTATTAAATAAAATGGTAGGACTCATCTCAAATTTGGAAATTACTATCCATAAAAAATTATAATTTCTACAACCTCTGCATTTTTAATAATTACTTTACAATTATGGTATTTCCTCTCTCACCTATTTATGAAATTCATTACTTTTTAATTTAATTGTCATACACTTTTATTATTTATTTGTTTATTTCTGCTACTAAAAATTTTTCTACTAATAAAAAATTATAAAACAAGTTGATGTGATTTTACTCTAAAATATTATAGATTTTCTATTTTGTTTTTTTATAAGGAAATTTCTATTTAGTTTGTTAATTATTTAATTGTGCTTTGTTATTATTAATTAATTTCAATAAAATTGATAAAATATAATTCATTATTATTAACTATTGTAAATATAAAATTTAATAATATTTTATATTAAAAGCAGCTGTTCTGATAAAAATTATATTATTTTTAATTGATCTAGTTTTATTTTAATTATTTATATTTGTGTTTTATAGATAAATTATTTATTAATCTTAAATAAATTGTTAATAAAATTTTTAATAAAATAGAAAAAAAATTATTAATATTTTAATTTAAAATAATATTAGTAATTTTTGTAATTAATTTATTTATAATTAGCTAGAAATAAGAAAGAAGTATTATTAATTATAATTTCAGACCATTTTAGTGAATAATATCAATAATTTATGGTTCCGAGAAGTTTATAGTAAATAACATCAAATAAATAACATTTTAATTATCATTTTGATTCCTAGTAAATAAACGAGACCCATACTACTTGTTTTTATATTCTCAAAATAAAAATACATATCATTTTTATGTAATGAAAAGGAAGAAAGGGGACAGTCCCCATAATTTAGTATTTTTATTATTTTGAATACAGTGCCCATAATTTGTTTTGAATTATAAAAGAAATTACATAAAAAAGTTAAAAATTTTTACCTCCAATCTGTCTTCTTTAAATTTGTATAAATGAAAATTTATATACATCGAGTTCGAAAATTTTGTCCATCTGCGTTTCGGAGCTAAAGAATACGATGTCGTTTCGCTTTTTGTAAAATTTATGGGTTGAGTTAGAGAAAGAGGTATAACCCATCATAAAAAAAGCCCATTATTCCAATCAGGCCGCCGAAGAAGCCCGGTTCTTTTTCACGTGTTTTACACGTGCACTCTATAAAATGCTAAACCCTAACTTTCACATTCCTCTTCTTCGCAGTACCTCCACCTTTGGTCGTCAAAAATCTTCAGCGTAGGGCAAGGGGACGATGGCGGCGGCGAAGAAGACGGTACTTATTTCCATCGATAACCTTCTCTTTCCCATTTGCTTTAGGGATGGTAGTTTGAACGTTCTGTGGTATTTTATTTGCAGAAGAAGACTCATGAGAGCATTAACAACAGGCTCGCCCTTGTGATGAAGAGCGGCAAGTACACACTGGGCTATAAAACCGTCCTACGCACTATTCGCAGCTCCAAAGGTATTCATCTGCCCGTATCATATGGTGTTTGATTAAAATTTAGGGTTTTTTTGTTTGTGTACTTTTGACACTTTCCGTTTTTCGATCTATTAAAAACACAGGGAAGCTTATAATCCTATCGAACAACTGCCCGCCGCTGCGTAAGTCTGAAATTGAGTACTACGCGATGCTTGCTAAAGTTGGGGTTCACCACTACAACGGAAGTAAGTGTAGTATAGACTCTGCTTTGTGAGTTTGTTGCTTATATTTCCAATTTGCTAGCAGGATTTTATGCTTTATAATATTTGGAGCTTCATATTGCATGATTTCGATATAAGAGGCATACCTAATCTATTTTATTGTAGTTTGATGTCTTTCATTACCTTAGAATGGGTAAAAATAGTTTGTATACTTGGCACGGTCAGCTACGTATGAGATGTAGATTATTTCAGTGTCTGGACAGAAACTTATAACATTTACAAGTGTTGGGCGATTGTTTGTATATTTGAGTTATTTGATCAATTAGATAACTGCTGGGTATTCTGCTACAATAAGTGATCATAATGAGGTTCTTTAGTGTGTAGTTCATCTTGACTAGAATTTCTATATAAGTATATGTAAAATAGTTGGTTCCGTCATACTTTCGTAGCGATTGGTAACTACTACCTTCCAGGGTTGTTGATATTTTAGTATGAAAATGGGTGGTTTGCTACCATTGGTTGTTACTTGTAAAAATGATGTGGGGTCTGGGAGAACCAGTTTTAAACTTGCATTTCATCCCTTGCATCTTTACTTTGAGAATACTTGCCTGTTTGGTAACTTTCTTGTTTTTGTTTCATTATTTTTAATAAAGAAAAATAGAATTGTTTGCCCCAACACCCATCGATGCAAGAATAATAAAACAAGATTTGTATTTATTTAGGAACAAATTGGAAATGAGAAAAAGAAACGAAGAAACTTGATTTTGATTTTGTTGTTTTCAAATATTTTGGACAATTTTGAGAATTGTTTCTTAAAAAATGAGAAACATGAAATATAAATAGTTGTCAATTTCTTAAATTTCTTAATAAAATTGGAAATGTAAATAAAAAAGGGAAAGTTACCAAACACACCTTCAATTAGTGGGTTTATGCTTGGTCATTATGCCTCGCCTTCTCTGTATCTTCATATACAATTATTTGTTTGTTTTGTTTCTTCTGTGTCTTATATATTATTGTTATTTGGATGTTAATTTAGGCAATGTTGATCTTGGAACCGCCTGTGGCAAGTATTTCCGCGTGTCATGCCTCAGCATTATTGACCCAGGTACTACAAATATGTTTTTGGGTTTATAGCTATGAAGTTTAATGTTAATTTCATTTTGCTCTTTTTAACTTTTAAATGTTTTGTTCTAAATTCTTGAAGTTTGCTCAACAATCGATTTTAGTCCTTACTCTTCCTCTGTCTCTGTTTATTTAGTAATTATTTGACAAAAATACTTCATATAGACACCATTTTTTGTTCATGTATTTGATGGGTTAAAATATCCTAATAGAACAAGCATTTGATTGAGTTGGTTAGGTGTTGGATTTAGAAATAAATTAGAATTTTTGTCAGATCTTTAATGGCACTAATAGTAAGTGTTTAAACAATTTTTTAAAATGTCAACCTAAGCTTTGTTTTATTGGTGAAAAGTATTATACAAAGGTAAGATATTCAAATTATACCCCTACATTGAACTTAAAACATAAAATTTAAAAAGTTCAGACTTTGAGCTGATCGGGTTTACCTAGTCTTCCGCTGCTTTATTATTTTTCAGGTGACTCTGATATTATCAAGTCGCTTCCTGGTGATCAGTGATAGTACCCTTTAGAAGCTGTCTTTTTTGCGGCATCTTTTATCTTCAGCAAACGGTGGAATTTCCATCTTTTAATGTCCTCAGAATAGCAACCTACTTTCTGCAGTCAATTTTTAAAAATGTTAATGGTACTTGTGTAAAAAACCCAGATTTTGTTGATGTCTTTGAGGTTTTGTTTAGTTGAGATGTGGTCTAAAGTGGAATGTTCAAGTATTTTTATCTATTTATGCCTAGACGATTGAGAATTCAGAATTTCCTTGTCTTCCGCATTAGCAATGCAATTCTGCTTCTCATTACTGGATTTAAATGATGCAAGCAACTCGTATTATTATTCATCGATGTAAATATAAAGCTGCTTCGCGTAATACGTACTCATTTTTCTGAAAGCAAAAAAAACGTTTATTTGGGCGCAGAAATAATCACCTTCTAGACCTTTGGTTTTTGTGATAATTCCTATTTTTAAGTTGTTATACATTGATCCCTCCCTTCTTGTTGTGATTCAAAAAATATATATTTTAATATATATACATATGTATAACTCGAAACTGTTTTTCTTTTCATTTTGAAGAATGAGAACTTTTTGAAGACAAGTATATTATTAAAAAAAAATTTTGTTACTGGATTAGATATGTTTAAATTTCGCTAATTTGGTTAGATAAGCAATGTTAATCTGAGCATTGTTTAATACTTTCTTTAATCATCTATCTTAGACCAAAGGGAAATTCCAACTTCCACATATGGAACTATTGCGTTGATTTTCTAACTCTGAAATTTTGAACTCAATGCTATTTTCTTTTTTGGGAAAATGAGAAACAATTGCAAATGTAAAACCACGCAAGAAGAAATGTACAAGTTGAACAAGTTGTTGGTTGATATTCATTTTGTTGGTTTTAGTCTACTATTAGTTTTGGAAAAGAATTTATTAAACATATATTTCGAGCGATTATTTGAACTAGCTCGCTTAATCTGTTGATCCTAATCGTTTCTAAGCAAATAATCATACGTAATTACATATTTTCCAATTATGTATAATTAATTGATATAAAAAATGTTCCGATTAAGAAAAACGCGGTAGATATGAAAAAGAACGAGAAGGAAAAAAAAAAAAATCTGATTTCCAAAGTGTGCGTTTCCTTTACAACCACTTCGGGAGGAAGCGGGAAACGCCGAAACCGTCGCCATTTGATCTTTCGCAGAGGTGTAAGAAAGAGGCGAAGATCAAACGCTGTTTCGGAGTTCTCGAAGTTCTCCATTATCGCCATTGACGAGAGGCTTCCCCATTCTCTCCCTCGTAAGTTCTCCTTCTCTCATTTTACTAGTTTCTTTTCGATTGTTTGAGAAATCAATCTCCAACTGCAACTGTTTGGCCCGCACTAGGGCTTGTGTTGATTCCACTCTCCGTTTTCGATCGAACGATTCAAGTTTTTTGGTGTAATTTTACTCATTGGACTTTCACTAACTAAAATCGAACAGTAATCACACAAGATTGAAAGAAGAAAAAAGAACCTCACCGCGTGTTGAATTTCGAGCTTCTTCTTCCTAACGCGACAGATGTCTTCCCCTTAATCTTCTCTCTTCGCTTTTTCCTTTTTCTGCGATCTTTTTTAGATCGGTGACCGGAAATCTTATCCTTTGGACTATAGTAGGATCAAGGATATGTTTAAGTTTAAGTTTAAGTTCCAAATTCCCCTTCGTCTCCTTCTACAGAGGGGCAAATTTAGGGCTCCACTTGGAAATTTGGTACTTAATTAATTGCATCATAGAGCGTTTATGGGTGAGGCGAGGGCTGAGTTGTAGTAGCCACATCGTGTGCGCGACATCGAAGCAAATACGTGGTGCAATTTTGTAGCCCACGTACCGCTTCCAAATGTTGAAAATTAGTTTCACAGTGCCAAATCCTCGAACCCTATTTACTTCCTTTATTAATTATCCTCCATGGATGACACCATTTTACTCTGTTTTATTTCATTGGCCTCGCATTTAAATTTCCTTTTGAAGGGATCGGTTTCTGAATACAAAACAGACCAGCGCCCTCTCTTTATTAATACCCCATCCTCCTCCACTTCTTCAAACCGCACCACCATCCTTCCCTCTTCCTAATCTCTGCTGATTAAGAACCCTCTGTTTGTGAATCGCTATGCAGAGCCAGAGCCAGAGCCAGAGGGTTTTCCCTTCCAGTACTCGAGAGTCCGATATTGATGATTACATTGGCATGGAGAGTTGTGTTGATTTGAAAGAGAATCAAACGGCGGCCGACACGATGCCACCGCCGCCGCCGATGAAATTCTCCGATAAGAGGGAGAATAAAATGTGGGGGGGAACGGGGAGGAAGGAGAGGGAGTATCCTCCGCCGATCCCATTGCTGGTTCGCACCGAGAATCTGGCTTCCCACATGCCGTGGGTGTTGAAACGGCATTACACCGGCGACGGGCGGCTGATACTGACGGAGGAGAAAGTGAGGCACCACGAATACTTCCGGGCCCACAGATCCGACGGCCGTCTGATGCTGCAGCTGGTGGCCCTCGACGACGGCGACGGCGAATCCGGGCAAGATCAGGAGGATGAGGATGAGGATTTTGAGAAAGGGGGGAAAATGAAATGCTTAAAGAATGGGATTGTGAGGAGGCGCAGAGATCCAGCGCTTATGTTCGGAGTGGCAGTGCCTGCACTTTCTGCAGGGACCCTGAGGACCGTTCGAAGCTAAGAAAACAATGAAATATTGTCAGCATCAACAACAGCGATAACATTTTAGAACTTGAAACTAGAAACTAATAAAATTCGAGACCTGTTTGGGTTGGGGTTGGGTCTTTAGTTAGCCTTTTTATTTCATTTCTCCTATAAAATATGATATGATGATAATGATATATCATATATGATTTGTCACTTTCTTTCTCTGTAGTCTGTATTGTTAAAACACACTCTCCATTGTGTTGTTTTATTTAACGATGAACGTTGCATTCATCTTTCCAAAATCCATATTTCTCTTCCAAAAAAAAAAAAAAAAGTTTATTTCGAAACTCAATCATTAAAATTTGTTTAGAGAGATTGAAAATTGGATTTTGTCTCGCAGTCTTTCTTAAGGGCTCAATCCTGATATTTTGCTTATTTCAGAAATCATATTCTTATCTTATCATTTTAATTTGAATGAAATTAGTATAAGTCGACACGATTTCTTGATTTTGGTTCAACATGGCTAAATTACAAGAGTGAGTAGTATTGTATAATAATATTTTTCTTGAAATTACAAAAAAAAAAAAAAAAAAACTCTCTTTTATATACCTTATTGTGGCGTCGGTGTGGTGTTTTATATGGGAATGAAATATTAAAATAATTAAATAATTTTGCAGTCTTGCTTTGCTTATTATTTGCAAATATTGATGCTACATGCCGGGACACGTTACGTTTGACTTTCCAAGTTCCTTTTACAGCTTTATTATATAATACAATAAGTCCAAATAATCGAAACATAAATTCTTCAAACGCCGACACTTTGGAGTTGAGTTGCATCATCAACAGATACTGTTTTAATAATGTTCTTCTTCTTATCCAATCCCTATAAATTACTTTACCTGATTCAACTTATAATATATAAAGATTTGACATTTTTAATTTAAATCCATGAGAATTAAAGATTTTAAAATAACAGACACTAAATCGATAATTTATTTTTTTTCATGAATTAATAAATCTATAGATGAAAATATAGAGAGAGAAGGCAGAGAAATGGCAGAAAGGGTATAAATAGCAAAAGTACAGAATTCAATTTCCAAGGGCCATTTGATAATTTGCATTGTCCATCTCTTCTTCTCTTGAATAATGTGGTACAGCTATCTATACCCTTTCCTTTGTCAGTCCTTCCTTATCATTGGCCTTCATATTCCCCACATCATTCTCATATTCTCCCACCTATTTTTTTCTATTATATTCAACCATATATTATATATATATGGAATGGAATTAACTCACGGATCAACAAATCACACAAATCTAAACAAAACACAAAAAATTAAGCTTTTTTTTATGTTTTTAAAAATCTAAGTATGAAAACACTATTTTTATACCATGTATTTTTTTATCTACTTTTTAAAATGAAATCAAATCCTAAATTAATTTTAAAAACTAAAAATAAACTTTTTTTTCTTTTCTAATTTAGCTAAGAATTCAAATGTGTGGTAAAAGAATGTGAAAAATATTAAAAACTAATGAAAATAATCAAATATAACTTTTTAAAATAGAAAATAAAAAACAAAATGGTTATCAAATGGAATCTAATTATAAAAATATAAAAATTTAAACTCCAAAATAGACTCCTTAATTAACCATCATAAGTGGTTCATTGTTCTAAAGGCGCTATGCTTAACGAGAATGAGTTCAAATTCCATATGTGGTTGCACCATGAGATTCGCGAAGGGAGTTCAAATCTAACTAAAAAAAATAGGAAGTTGATGGTTGAATTCAATAAAATTTAAAATTGATTTTTTAAAAATTAAAATTAAAATTTAATTAAGTGTTGGAAGAAAAAGAATTATAATTTTATTATATTTATATCATCAACCTCTTTATACACATTGTAGATATTTTAACTGACATTTTGAAGTCATGAGTGATGACACTTGGAATGCTTAGGGTTGAGACCCAATTTGAAGTTTAATTTTTTTAAACGTAATTTATTTTAAAAGCAAAAATATTTTTGTATGAAATAAATAGTTATAAGGTACAAATGATACATAAATGAAGTCTGAACTCTGAAGTATGAAGAGAAAAAGACACCAACAGATCTGTCACACGACCAGAAGTATCTGCAAAACAAACAAAACAATAAAGAAAAGTTTTAAAAATATATTTTTTAAATTTATTTTAGTTATCACGCCTCTTAAAATCTTCATTTTGTCGATTTACTTTCAATTAATTTTAGATAAAATCGTGTAATTATTTTTAAATTTACAAATATAATAGGTACCGTACAAGCGACATACTAAATATCAATCAACGTTTCGATATTGGTATGTATCAATATAATAAAATTGACAATATGAAAAATATCAATAAAATATTACTAGATGATTCTAATATTAATTTTTTTTTAAGATTAAAATATTTATTTCATAATTGAAATATTCTTTATAAATTTTTAAAAAAATATTTATAAACATCGACCTTTTATGAACTCCGTAGACATAAAATTTGCAACGGCATTTTACCGCTAAGCCTATGAAAATGAAAAATGAAGGTTGGCAGTCATAGTCACAGATGGCTGAGTTTGAATGAACGGAAACAAAATATATGAGTTGTACTTGTACTGTACTCGACACGAACATCAACACCATGGATCTTTTTTCTTTTCCTTTTCTTTTTTCCCTTTCTTTCTGACTTCTCTAATTAATCCATTTCAAATTTTATTTCAAATCTCTAAATTTTAATGCTTCTTTATATTTAAAATTTTTGGGACGAAGGATCATTCTTTTCTTTTGGTTTCCGTGGTGACGATGGCGGATATTGAGAATGTTAATTGTGCTGTTGTGGCTGACAAAATCAAAGATGATTATGGTTTGCGACTTCGTCATTAGGATGTTTTGAAGAATTATCAAATACAATAAATTCGGGTTGGGTTGCCGTGTTTTTTTTAATTGATTAATTAATTTACTTTTGCCTTGGAGGTGATTATTGAAGTTTTTTTTATTGGGTTAAAAAGCAAAAACCAGCAGAATGAGAGAGAGAGAGTAAACCGGAGCAAGGCAGCGGTGGTGGCCAGAGGCGGCGGCAGCGAGAGGTCGAGACGGGAGCGAGCAAGGCAGCGGCGACGAGATTGTAGAGAGAGATGGGAGAGAGGAAGATGAAATTGAAAATGTTAGAGATGAGAAAGAATCAAACATTCAAAATAGGAAGAATTGAATTGAAACTTAAAATCAATGATTGAGATTTAATGATATGGATAGATGAGATTGAATAAAAAAATAAGATTTTAATTAAAATGATTGATTTATTATATATATGTAATATTAGATTATTAGTAATCTCGGGTCGGGTTGGGTTGACTCGGGATTTTCAAGGGTCAACTCGAGACCCGACCCAACTCGGTCGGGTTGAGATTTTTCCAACCCAGTCCAACCCTCGAATTCGTCGAGTTGTCGGGGTCCTTGAACAACCCTAAGATCCACGACTCACATGATTTGAGAAAATTGTCCAACTCTTCCTTACCGGTCATGGTGGTTGGATAATTATTTTTCTTCCACTTCCAATTTTTGAATGAGGTTGATGATGTTATGAATTTGAATAAGGTTTTTAACAAACAGGCTCTTTTATTGACAAGTGAGCCATTTTTTTTTATCATTTCTCTATCCTTAGATAGGTGTATTCCGATTGTGGAATATAGTCATTACTTTTCTAATTATATTTCTTTTTAATGCTTTCTTTCATTAAAAACGAAATAAAAATACTTATAGACGGTACAAGTTAGAATTATGTTTAATATAAATCTTTACTTGTTTTGTTATCAAATTAAGGTCGAATCCGGTAAATGTATTTAATAATTATTTAAACATGTGAAATTATTTTTATTAACAACATGTGAGTAGAAGTTTAAATTATTTATTAGACTAAGATAATCGTGTTGTTCACTATTATATTTTTTTCACCCAATATCTGTCCATCCAATAAATCACCCTAGTCAATCTATGTAATATAATAGATGCAAGTCTGGTCACCTATTGATACTTGTATTCATTATCTATTTGTTAAAAAAAAAAAAAAAGACAATAGATATATTTGAAAGGATTATTTTTATAAAATAAAAGTTTACTAAAATAAAAAGTTCAAAATTTCATAGCACAAAAAGGATTAAACCTAAAATTCAGTAATTAAAATGAGATTTTAATCTATTTTCTAAATGTATGAGTTAGTTTCAAAATAGATGGTATGAGGGATTTTTATAAATTTGAATGAAATTCAAGTTTAACAACAAGAATCAAAACAAACTCTTATGAAACCGAAATAAGATATTAATTTACACGAAGATGAAAACCAAAACGGGATTTAAATCTGTTATTGATTTAAAATTCTGCCAATGTATTATAAAGATGTGTCTAACAATTTTTTTTTTTTTTTTTTACTACTTCTAACTTTAAAAATGATGTAATAGATCTCTAAATTTTCAATAGGACCATAAACTTTAAAAATTGTATAATAAACCCATATTATATATCTCATAGATCATTGAACTATTAGTTTTGAGTACACAAATAATCTTTAAACTTTACAAAAATGTCTCATATACATATTCAAGATCGTCTATTAGCTAACAACATCGAAAAAGTTAGAAACTTAGATAAATGAAATAAAAAATTAGTGATCTATTAGACACATATTAAAAGTTTGTAAAGATAAATAATGTATTAGACACTAAAAATTAAACTAAAAGCCTTGTTTAATTACCTGAAAACTTTCATTCCCTATTCGATAGAAATGAAATCAAATGGTGGGATCCACCCCAACAATCTCATTCCCTATAAAGAGGTGTGATCTCATTACACTCTAATTACAACCCATAAATCTCATTCAAATTCTTTATTTTGTTTGCCTCACGTATTTATTATAATTAATTTAAAATTTTACCTTTTCTTTCTCGTATATTAATTAGACCCATACAATTTTTAATTAATTTTTTTTATACTTTTATAATTTCTTCTCTATTTATACTTCAATTTTTATTAGTTGATGTGATTTAATTATACATTATATAAATTTATATTAATTAACATCAGTAGATTTTTTAAAATAGAAATTATTATTTTTAAATATTAAAATAATAAAATTTAATAATATGTTATATTAAATTATGGTCTTCTAATGAAAAAATATTTTATTTGATGTAATTTTATTTTAATTATTAAGTATTTATTAATATAAAAAAATATTTACTATAAGAGTACAGTAATAAATTAAATTAAAATTTATTATTATTGTAATTAAAAAAAATTAGTACATATTTATAATTAGCTAAAAAGAATAAAGGTAAACAACATGAAAAAAATAACATCATTGATTTTCATTTTGATTAATTCCCATTACAGCTATGGTAAGTAAATGGTCCTAAATTATTTACAAAAGAAAAATAAAAAACTAAATCTGTAATTTAATCCATTAGATATATAGAAAATCGAAAACTGGGAGTGTGTTAATTGGGTATATTTCTTAATATTGCAGGTTAATTGATTAAGTCGCTAACCGATGGAGGGCGCGGGGACGCATCCGTTCCGTTTCTGTGTAATTTTATCGAAAATATTAATAATTAACAATAAAAGTGTCTAAAATATCCATTTCCCACCATGGCTAGGGTTTGGGTTTGGGAGGGAAAAAATCGCCATGGATTATTTCTCAGGCGAACGCGACTTGTTTGGAAAGCTTAGGATCATCGTTTCATCTTTCTTCGGTTTCCTTCTCTGCGCATCCACTTTTTGGTCTCCCATGCAAACGCACAAACGCCGTCCAGTTCCCGAATCAGTACGATTTTCGATTTCTGGACTCAAAGCCCTAATTTCTTCGGAAGAAGGGGAAGAAGGAGAAGAAAAGGCACAACGACTTATTCGCAGTGCTGGAGTTGGCATTATCAGGTCAAAACTGTTGACTCATTCTTCTTCTTCTTCTTCGATCAGATCTTGTTTGTTAATGGACGATTTGATAGGCACTGAGAGCGGTGTTTGCTTGACCAATTCGATTGCAGAAGAAATCGATGAGAAATCCTCCGATTATCGTTATCATCGCGTTGATCACCGCGATCTTGATAAGCAAAATCAGCGATGTGCGGCGGAAAAGCAGTTTCCACCGCCGATTTCTTTCCTAGCAGCACAGGCAGGGCCTCGAACGCGGCCGCCGTGGGTTTTAACCAGACATTGCTCCGATGGAAGATTAACTTTGACGCTGGAGAGAGTGAGGCACCTCCAGTACATGGAATCGCACCGGGAAAATGGGCGACTCATCCTGAAATTCGTTCCGGCGCCGTTACCCGACGATTCTGAGGACGACGATCGAGATCTCCAATTCGTCGAAGAAGACGGAGGAAGAGAGAAGCGAACGGAGGACGCGGAGGACATCGAATCAATAGAATGCGAAGAAGGCGAAGCAATCGAGGAGGCGTCAGATCCGGCTTTCAAGAGTTTTACGTACGGTGGCGAGGGCATCGGCGGTGGAATGTTTCGTGATCGGCAACCGTTTTGCAGTGTGGATCGACATGTCGTCAATGGACACTTCGGTTCAGCGCCTCTTCGTCCGATGGGTACAGTTACGTGACTTTTTCAAAAAGGTAAAAAAAAAAAAAAAGAAGAAAAAGAAAAGAAAAAGAAAAAGGAAGTGATAAGGAGGCCGCACTTTAAAACATTTGAAAGGTACAACAATTCCATTTTAATCTTCCATTAATATTTCTGCATTTTTAAGGCTTTTTCGTTTTTCCTTCTTTCAAATTTCAGTTCATCAAATAGAAATATTTCAGCAACATTTCCTTTAATTTTTTGGTTAAATTATATTTTCAATTGTTGCAATTTCTCATTTATGTCAATGTTAATGTTGTCTCTCACGATATTAGGGATGATTATATGATTTTCAAAAATGATATTTAAAATTTTAAAAACAATTTTGAAATTTTGTTCTAAAAAATCATCCCAAACTTCCTAATTTTTATGGAAAATAAGTTCATGATAATTTGGTACAATATTGGTAGATCAATGAAAAGATGAGCCTAGGTTAAACAATAAGGATGATAATAGTAAGATTTAACCAGGTATAGTGACCAAGTATAATGACAAAGATATATGCTTTGTAACATCTTTTTAATAGAATAATGTGTGTATATATTTTTTAAATGATAAGACTAATGTATATTATTGTCAACAAATTACTTTCCAAATAAAATAAAATAACATCTACTTTTTTATTTTTATTTTTATCAGACCAACAGAGCTGAGGCTGTAATTTTTAATCTCTACGTTAGATGGCCCTCTTGAATTTTAAAATAGAATTGTTTTTCAAATTGCTATTTCTGAAAAATATAGTGCTACAATGGTCATTTCCGAAAGTAGCCTGATTTTTAAATAAATAACTATATATGTTCGTTTCATGGTCGTCATCTTTGGGCCTAATGGGCCTAAAAAATACCCTGCAGTGGTTTACCGCAGCCCAATAAGCCCACAAAGAAAATGGAGTTCGCTCCATGGCCAGGCCCACCATAATTAAAATGTAGCAAACGTTAATCATCACCTTCCGTTTAGATTATTTTTATTAGAATCTTTAGTTCATGGGAAGGAAAAATTTTGAGGCAGAAAGAAAGAAAAAGAATGGGGAAAAAGAGTATTGTTACATTCCACATGACTCAGAAGGATTATTCAATCTGACTATCATTCTTATAATCGTTAGATACTGATCTCTCTCATATGATATAAAAGTAACTGCATGTTGTACCCGCCAAACTAAATGACTTATTTTCTCAATGACTTGGGCGCAGAATATCAAATTATCCACACACCAAGGGGAGCAAGATGCCAGAAAGGGTCAAAGATTGAATGATATGGTTTCATTTGCTTCCTCTTAATTATATTCGGAGAGTTTAGTCATCTATCTAGCCATGAAGGTATTTCGTTTACTGTACAGAAAAAATTACATTGAAATAGAAGAGAAGATCCTATACTTGATAATACTCTACCATCTGGTGAATGAATAGGTGCAGAAGCTTTCTTCTTATTTACACAAAACTGTTGTGTTTCAACTTGTGCAGCTGACTCCAAAATCATAACGTCTCGGTTCCCGGTGACGGTATCATCTCTCGATATGCTTCTTGAAGAGATGATGCAGGAAGCCAAAGATGGAGCCTTTGGTGTCATATTCCAACTGAATGTGATTTCAACAACTTGTGAAAGAGACCAGAGAGACCACACTTAGAAGCCAAGTAGCTTATGGAGGAGAATGCTCCCCGCGGGGTGACCATGAGGGTCGGTTATTGGTGCTTAGAAGCTTCCGGGATGCTCGGACATTCTTGACGGTCATCATGAGTTTCTGTCTCTCTCCTTCAACCTCTGCAAACTGAAGGCTTAATTGGGAGTAACGGTCATGCATCTCTCTTAGTTCAGTCTCTACAGTCGTATACCTTCCCTTCAGATCTAACATATCTTCGATAAGCTCATTGATGTCTCGGAAGCTTCGGTATATCGCTTCTTCGTCGCTGTGTTGCTTCAAGAAAGAACTGAACCACAGACCAAATGTTTTGTTGAAAGTATCAGAATAGTTCGACTTCAAACAATCTAGCACAAACACAGAGAATTAAGGCTTTTATGCAATTGAAAAATGTTAGTAAATATCAAATTGGCCATGGTTTACCTCTGAAAATTTGATTTCTTTTTTCCCTGCAATGCTTCTGCAAGCTCGATTTCCAAAGCTAGTACTCTTTCTAATGCATTGCCACTGCCCGAAAATTCTTTGAACAGGGGGAATATGCTTCCTAGTACTTCATTCGCCTGAATAAATGAACTCGAGTGTTAACATGTCAATTTACATATTGGAAGTTGGTAAATGCTAATTATAGATCACCTTATGTAACCGCATCAGGTGATGTTCTAAACCAGGCAAATCTGAGTCAGAAGGATGATCCTCGTTTAGCGAGTTTTCATTTTTCAGTCTTTCCAACTGCAAGCGGAATACAAGAGTTGAATATAACAACATTTAGAAATGAATCTGTTTGAGTTCATATAGCAGGATCTAGACGAGATGCTTAAACTTCAGTCCTGAGCTATTAGACTAAACATGATATTGATAAGTCAAATGAAGAAATTCTCACTTTCTTTCTGCAGTACAGTTTACTAACCTCTTCATTTAGATGGTCCATGCTAAATTTCAAGCTTTGAGCTCTGAAATTATCATTTACTAGAGCTAAATGCTTTGTCTCATCATGCAGCACAACCTCTTGATCTCCAGGAGAGATATTTTGAAGTCCATTAACACTTCTTGACATGAGAACATCCTGCCATTGACATGGAAATGAGGGGTGGTAAGATTTACATAATGGCAGTCATTTCAGTTAATCTAGGTTCTAAATTAAGGCTTCATTGGATAACAATTTCGTTTTGAATTTTGCTAATTTTGAAAATTGTGCCGGCTTCCTCGCAATTTCTATGGCATGTTAATAAAAACAAGTTTTCAAGATTTGACTTAAATTTTGAAAACATTTTTAAAAGGTGGGTAACAAAACAAGGAAATGAATAGATGGAAGCTTAATTTTTAAAATTTAAACTAAAAACAAAATTATTATCAAAACACGGCCTCAATTTTTTTCCAGAGAAACATAACTTTTCTAATCAAGATGCATTTGAAGTAACGATAGACATGGCATATTGAGTTCTCTAAACAAGCTCAAACAAATCAGCCCAATTATACAAGAACATTATGTACCTGCTCCGGTTGCCCTTGACCATTGAGAAAAGCATGTGAATTATGGGTCTCATCAGCTGAAACTGATCTTGTGCATTCAACTTCTTCACAAGGAGCTGCATTATCTTGGTCTGAGGACTTGGACATGTGATCTTCTGAGTATTTTCCATCACTGCCTTCCTTGTGCATGCTCGTCTGAAATTTGTAACTCTCCAGTAAATCCTTCATTAAATTCAGTTCCATTGTAATTTTAAATCTATCGTCGTTGCATTTCTTCAAAGAAGCTTCAAGGTCGTGTTTTTCTTCCTTGCAGCATTCAAGGCTGATAGAAGAGCATTCTTTTTCAGCCTTCACCAAATCATATGCTTTCGTTAGTTCCCGCTTTTCAGAGAGAGCTGCATTTAAGTTACCTTCCAACTCCAAGATCTTCTTTCCCAGCTCTTCGTTTCTTTTTATGTGAGACACTTCAGATTTTTTTCTAGTTTCAACTTCATTGATTGCATCTTGCAATTTCCATAGCATTTCTTCACTGTGTTTCTTGGACACAGAGAGCTGGTGCTTCAACTCCTGCAACTTTGTTTCATATTGTTCTTTAATAAATGCAATTCTGAGAGACTCTTGCATGGCGTTGGATGGCCCTTCATTCTCCTTTTTTTCACGAAGTTGGAGGCACTCCGCATCGGCCCTGTCTTTTAGATCCTTCAAGTGAGTAGACAGGTTTTTGAATTCTTCTGTTTTCAAGATTTGTTCAGAAAGCCTCTGGTTTAGCTCATTACACCTATTTTGCAAGATCACAATCTCATCGCTCATACCTTGGAGCAAGATCACATGAGCATGCTGTTCATCCAATTTTGATCTGACAACCAACAAGCTTACTTCCAGTTCTTCCTTGCAAAGCAACAAATCATCAATTTCTGTCTCACAAGTCATCAACTCTTTCCCCAGTTTTTCAACCTCTCGAGCATGTTGACTTCTATCGGCATCAGCTGCAGCCTCCAAAATTTTAGTCTGACTTTGTAACTCCTCAGACCGAGTCATTATTTTTTCGTTTGCATCAAGAAGCATTTTGTTTTCTGAAGCGAAGGCTTCTATCTCAGCTTTTAGAGAGTTGAGACTCATCAACAATCTAGCATTCTCTTCAACTTGACATGCTTCACTAGCCTGACAATGATTAAGAGCAGTCTCTACATTAAGATACTTTTCCTGAAGAGAAATAAAGTCCCTTTCTGATAACAGAAATTGGTGAACAAAATTTTCAAGCTGGTCCTGATACTGAGATCTTGTGAAAACTAGGCTAATATCTGCAGCAATTGAAAATTCATGCATTTCACTTAATTGACTTTCCAAACAAACCAAGGAAGAACTCTTCTGATCAAAATGCATAAGAAGTTCCTCAGACTGTATTAAACGTTTGTGGACTCTTGATTTCTCCGACTCGAGATCCAACACCAATTGCTTGAGACTTCCAGCTTCTGCCTTCATTTTCTCAAAATCTAGCAACTTACAACTCTTCTCCTTTATTTGGGCATCAAGATCTTTAATTCTGTTCTCTAAGACATCTCTGAAACTTTGCTCGATATCTAGCTCATTAGACAATGATTGAGATTTTTCTTCTAAACGACCCAGCTCCGACTTAAGCTCCATTGATTCCTCTACTTTTTCATGTAAAGACTCAAGTAGATCTTGTTTCTCCTTTGTTAGCACCTCGATGGTAAACTTACAAGTTTCAAGTTCTTCATTTACCAACCTCAGTGCCATCATTTCATTTTCAAGGCCATTGTTTTTAGAAGTCAGTTGTTGCAGTTCATCCTCCACATGATCAAGAACAGACAGAAGTTCTTTATGCTGCTGGGTAAATTTATCTCCAGCTTCACTGCTATTGATACTTTCAGAAACGGTCTCAATTGCTATCTGAAACTTTTGTACCAGTCCATTAGCCTTGTCCAGTCTATTGACCATGTCTTGTCTTGCACTTCCAAAATTCTCTTTCATAATCAGATTATCTGATGCTACTCTGGTTAAGGACTTTTGAGCCATATCTCTTTCTTCCATCAGATGTTTATTCTCATCCATGAGCTGGAGAAGTTTCTTGCATGCATTAAGATGCAGATTTTCAAATTGCAAAACCAAGCCTGCTAAGCTGTCCGACTCCGAGTCATTATAGACAGATTCACCAAAGAGAGAGAAATTGTTAGAGTTTTTTCTACAGGAAGCCAACAATTTACTCAACTTATCTTGCACAAAATCAACAGTATTATGCAGCTCCTCCTTCTCTGAAAATAGGTTGTCAAATTCAACTCTAAGTGCTTTCAACTCCTCGTGCAAAGATGAAATCTCATTACGGATATTTTTGTTTTCAATGTTTTCCTCCATCATTGAATTTTCCAGCTCTAACTTCTCCATATGACAGGTTTGATACTTCATCTCAAAACTTCTATATTCTGTCACCAAGGCCTCACATTCTGTTATTCTCTTGGTAAGCAAGGAATTCTCACGAGTAACATTTAATAAATTTTCTTCTAAAATTTCAGTTTTTAATGCCATTTCATTATACTTTGCAACAATTGCAGTCTTATATTCATTTAGAGATTGGATCTCTTCCAAAGAAGCTTGCAGTTCAAGTAACAATGATTCCTTGGACTTGGTCGATAGCTCCAGCTGCTGACTAATCTCATTCATTCTCTCTTTCATAAGTTTGAAACCAGTACTTGCTTCAAGCAAAGTTTCGTGTAGCGTTTTTGAAAACACATCCAGGTATATGTTTGATAAATGCAGTTCAAAGACTTCATCTTCAACCTTTTGATACAGACCTTCCTGCAAGTAGAGAGACCTTTTCAAGTCCTCAGAGAAAATACCTCCACTTAAGTGATATTTCTTTACACCTGCATCATGATTCTGACACTGCAAGAGTTTGCCAGCAGGAAATTCCTCCAATTCAACTTTTGGATTCCAACCTATTTCACAGTATTCCTGACTACTTGGTAGTGAAGAACCAGCAAGTGCATGCTTAATGAGGTTCTCATTAGTCTCAAACATGGACGTAACCTGGCCAGATAATAGGTCAAGGTCCTTCTGTAACTGATTCACAGCAATTGAGTAATTTAAGCGTGCCCTTTTGAGAGCTGTCTCGGCACTAGAAGCCCGCCTCTCAAGCTCCTTATTGATAGAATCCAAATGCTTCTTGTCTTCGGCAAACTTCATTAAATGGTTATTCATTTCGTGATGCAGTGCTTCTATCTCATCCTTAGAGGCCGTGACAGTATATATACATGTTGCATGCTCATTTCTGAGATTCTGAAGCTCTCCGATCACATGTCTCTGATTTTCCTCAAGTTCCTGAATAAAAGCTTCGTAGTAGCATTCCATCTGGTCCATTTTCTGTGCAAGGCCCTCCTGTTTGGCTTTTGACTCGTCCAGCTCCCTTAGAAGTTCAAAAATTTTCCCTTTCATTGAACTGATGGCATCTACAGAATTGGGTTCATAGGACACCAGACCCGGTATAAGACAATGAAGCATGCTCTCAGTGTGGTAAATATCTGAATCAAACCCAGTTCCTGATGCCAATATCTGACTTGTCGGGGAGTTCAATTTTCTGATATCATTTTGGTTTGCGTTGTCACATGAAATTGCCTGTTGCATTTGTTCTCTGATATCTTGCAGAAAACAGAGCAAGCCCTCCAAGTCGGCCAGGAGAAACCGAACATCTCTGTCTTGACATCCAAATTGAGACTTATTTAGCAGATCTCTAATCTTTTCCTCCATTGTTAAGAGCCCCTTTAACCACTGTGGCTCTAACTTTTGACATAAGCTAGCCTGGTCAGCCTCCAAAATTACTTTTCTAGATTCTGTAAGACTTGATTGCAAATTTTTCAATCTCTCAAGCTCCTCTTTTAGGTTTAAACACTCAGATTTCAGTACTGAAACTTCTTCTGTCAGTTCTTTACCCGAAGCAGTCTCAGTAGCAACCTGCCAAGCAATTTTCTGTGTTTCAACACCCATCTCATCAACATGATTTTGCAAAGAGCTAACCTCTAGCTTCAGCTCAACAATGGAGGACTCGGCTACTTCCAAGCTTTCTCCAAGTCTACTGTTTTCTTTATATGCAGCAATCAGGTCACTATCAGCAGCATAGTCAGAGCCCCAGTTATGAGCCCAATTATTGGACCCCTGCACTGGATATTGATGATCACCCTGATCTCCTTTCTCTGACTCAAGACTTTGGCCAATGGAAAGCCCACCTAGATCACCAGATACTGTACTCTTTATGCTGTCAACTTCATGCACATCATGTTTCTCAGCATATAGACTTTCTGAAGTATTGGAAGAGCCATCAAATCCGGTTGCTGAATCTGCGTACTCTTCTTTTCGCCCAACCTCATTGTCAAGTAAAGGGAGTTCCTTACGTACTTCTTTGGACCTAATTCTTGCATTGACCTATTTCAGCCAAGGTGGGAGTGGAATGGGAGGCACATGGAGAAATTTTTTTATAAGTAGCAGAACTATTTCACCGAAACGAAATATACAAAAAAGGGCAAGCCCAAACAAAATGTGTACAAAAAGATTTTCCAATTGGCTAAAACGGAGAAGATTTTATAGTTACAAAAGAGAAGACAAGTAGAAGAAGACAAGGATGTTAATCATACATTGATAAATAGAAGAATACAAAAACAATAGGAGATGAGAAAAGTTACTTGACCTCCCTGAAATTATTCCCTTAATGTAATTTCTATCTTTTTGATATTAATGTACGATCAACAAACGAAATATAATGAAAAATAGCCAATAAGTTTCGTATCACCTTTCATTTGAGTGTTTCACCACCATTAAAATATTGGTGTAAATATCTGAATCACCATTACAATGTGACATTAGTAAGCTCCTTTTTACACTTTGTGGGGAGACGGGCATTCCAAGGGTTAACTGTTTTGAAGTATTTATGTAATGTTGGGCACTAATGGTGTAATTGCTTTCTAACCTGGCCATCTCCTTTTTCAGTTTATTAATGTTGTCTTTCCATCATTCTTCATTTCCTCAGTTAGGGTTGTGATTTTCCTATCAAGTGATTTAACATGGATAAGGATCTCTTTGAAAAATGCCCCAAGTACAAATATTTTTGTAATTACCCTAGAAGATAATAAGTACAAAAAACTTTAGGCCATGATTTTATAGTTCCAGAAAAACATAATTGGGGGGGAAACAAACCTTATCATCGGATAGTGACACTTTTCCACTAGGAGATTCACCATGACTATTTTGGTCGGAGAATGTTTGGAGCCCCCTCTCCCTAAGCTCCCTTTGCTGCTCAAACTCCCTAAAAAGAAAGATAAATACATGTTAACAAGATGAAAATAGGACTGAGTATGCAAGTTTCGATTAATGAGTACCCCACCTGAAACCAGTTTTAGAAGTAAGCAGCTGTACGGTAACCTGCCATTGAATATGATTGAACAACATGTTACAATGAATTATAAATTAGAAAAGGATGGATAGAAAATTGGTGAGAGCTTTGAGTCATGTGTTAGGAATGACAAGCCTTCCCAATTCTTACATGTAAAATAGTTCCAGCTTCACATCCATTAAGAGGCAGTGCAACAGCTGAAGGCTTCAATGCATCCGCATAGTCAGCAAGATTGATGTTAGCTTCCCCAAGAATGCTCGAACGAGATGATCCCTAGTATTGTTGGGATTTGGTCCAAAAAGAAGTAAGAGCAATTGTTTTAGACATTGCTGGGAAGTTCAAAACAAATTGAGAAAAGAGAAAATGATGAAGAATTTATAGGAATACTACCATGGCCACCACAAGTTTATAGAGCTTATCATCATATTTCTTCGTTCTAGTGTCTTGGAGAAGTCTGGCTGTTTCATAGATAGGATCGGCCCACTTGCACGCTCCATTTCTCACATTTGCTTTTGTTGTCTTTGCTGTTGCCTTTCCAGAATCGGCAGGAATGAAAGATATAAACAGTTTGTCCCATCCAAATTGTGGAATCTGGATCGTGCAGGAGACATCAAGAGTCCGTCGTTGCATAAATAACAAGATTGGTTGCATAAAATTTCATATGCAGTATTTTGTGTCAAAGTAAAGAGGTAGAATGTATTACAATTGAATCTGCTGACAACTCAAAACAGACGATGAAGAAAGAAAAAGAAATGGAAAAGAATTCAAACGTAAGAGCTTAATCTTCAATGATGTGGGGCATCATACATTCATACGAGAAATGCAGGCATTCAAACCAAATAATGCCATGAACTTCAGCAATCCATTTGCTAAACAAGGTGGTCCAGACTTGGGAAGCATCCCATTTCCTTATCCACCTTTAGGTTTCCTGTTTCCCTCCCAAACATAACTTTCATTCATACATGAGAGGCAGCATAAACAAACGGATAGATATCAACATATCAAGATCTAAATATAAGTGAAGTTATCCATATAACTGTGATAATAACTCATCTAACCAATCACCACAGGCCGGAAAAACACATCTTTTGACTTTATCATACTTACCATATAACATAATTTCACTTAGTCATACCCACTCTACAAGGACCGAGTTCTTGAAGATTAGATTGTTGACATCATGAAATCCAATATTGGCATCCTTGCAATAAGCACCCATTACAAGTTGTTTCCCTTTTCCTCGTTCTTTTACATTTTATATACTTTTTCTATACATGTGAAATATGTTTGGTGTTCGTTGTTACATGTAAATGATATTTGAAAAGAAAGCATTGGAACCATGTTTCAAAATGAGACAGCTTCAGAAAGAACAAACAAAAGAGAGAAAAGTAAAAATGGACGGCATCTAGAAATGAGATAAGTTAACTTACATGCGTGGCATGGAATTGAAGCCTGAAGACCACCTTTACTTTTGTCTTCTCAAGCTTCCACTTAGCAATCCTTGACATTTCAATGTAATATCGCAATCATCCACTGCACAAGATTTTGTATCAGCAACAGCATACAGTCTTATTCTTTCTAAATTAATAGAAAAAAGTAATTATGTCAATTATGCAAAAATTTAATACAGCTAAATTGTCTATGTTGTCAAATCCCACCCAGAAGTATGGTTTTTTGTTAACTGGTGAGGAAAGTAATCTCATAGTTCTCTTAAAAAATAGCTTTTTGGAATTAACCTAATACAGAAGGAAGAATCTCAATGTCTTAAAAAGGCTTGAATAATCACTCTCAAGGAGCAACGGTTAACGAACATGCAGAAGGAAAGTGAAAATTTCAAATTCAACGAGAAGGAAGTACAACTCATTGGATAAGCTCTCAATAGCCCCTAAGGTACCAAATAATGTATGCAATAAATTAGTTTTCCATCACCACTATCAAATCAAGGGGTTTGTCAGATATAGCTAAAACTTGAGCAGTCAAGCAGAAACAGCAGAAGGCAAAAGTGAAATTTCATAGAGTTGACTGGTACAACTTAAGTTATAAATTGAAACTTAGACCTTCCCTTTGAATACATTCTCATAGCAACCTTCTCACAATGAGAGGAAAATGAATCCCTTTTCTCACCAGAGAAAATAATGAAGAGAGAAAGAGAGAGAGATCCACGATGAAGTAGTATATGCTTGTATTTGGTAATCAAACTCGATAACATAAAAATAACCAACCCGGAAAACATTAAAGTTGCGACAAGAAGATACATTTAACAAGAGATAGGAAGTACATGCAGAGGACACACAAGAAATTAGAGAATGCTGAACAACAGAACAAGTCAATACTAATGAAATACTTATTTGATGAAAATTACCATCCCTAATGATCCCAATGTACATAACCAAACATGGCTAGATAAAAACTATAAAACCAAATTAGACAAAACCACAGTCGTCGGTGAATAATTCCATCGGTCAGAACCAGATACCTGAACTGGAAATTCAAATCTACAGTCACGGACTGTTTGTAGATCACATCAAAAGGTCAAACCAACATTGGGAAAAGAAATGGAAGAAATAAGATGAAAACTGAACATTATTAGATTAAGAGAAACAACCACACAAAAGAAAACAGAACATCTGAACCAAGAAACGCAGACATAGAAATGCTGGAGCCTCAGCTCAAGCGTTTTAGATTACATGTTCTTTCCAAAACAATAATGTTCACCCTAAATCCAATTGCTCCCCCGGAGGTCTTGAGTTCAATACCGTTCGGGAGGATTGGACCGTTAATCCAGAATTCAAAAGGGACAATAAGAAAAACAAAACACCATAAAAGCAAGGGGGTAAGGTGAAACAGCAAAAGATTACAGAAAAAACAGTGACAATTCTAAAACATACCTTCTTGGAGGAGACAAACTTGCGAGAAACGCCAAATTTGACGAACAAAATTCAACACGCCCAGCAGAAAACCCCCGGATCCGGGCTGTGGAAACTGCAGTGAGCTAAAGAAAAATCCACCCTCGCAAACGGACAAAGCCGTGATCCAGAAAACTCCCTCATTCAAAAAAATGGTGCTCGTGCACTGAAATCCAGACCAACAAGACTGACAACTGCAGAGGGAAAAACAGAATCCCAAATCATCTGTCCATCTAAATCTGGAAAAAAGGAAAAAAAAAATGAACTGTTTGTAAGAAGAGAATGAGTTTAAACTTGAAAAAGCCTAAAGTAAACACATAATTTCTCTTCAATGAGACGTCAGTAGCCCACCCGAAAGCGAAGACCCAGATGTCACAAAATCCAAACCGAATTATTAGAAAATTAACAGAGTGGGGAAAACGCCAAATGCAGAGAAGTGAAACAGAACAGGGATATCATATCACCACGCCAGTAAAAGTTGACGCAAATAGGACCAAAAACTGGTCGATTAAAATTACAGCACATTTAGGGAATACTAAATTAATTGGGGCAAGTAATCAAATGTAGTGGAGTGGGTACCTTGCCTCAGCTGCGGATCTGCAGCTGCTTCGGTTGGAAGAAAGAACAGGGAATCTTTGGTGGGGAACTCCCAGACAGAGGAGAGAGAAGGCTAGAGAGAGAGATGAACGGAGGAGGAGAGGAGATGTGGAATTTGTGAGCCTACTCTTGGAGTTGGCTCTTGGTGTTTGTTGGTCGGGATTGTGGGAGAAGGAAAATGGAGGGAGGGATCACGGCGGCGGCGACGGTGGCGTAGATGAGCAGTAAAAAGAATGTAAAAATGGATTTAAAAGCCATTAATAAGGTGAGATGGAGCTGAGTTTTCAGCTCACAAATCAACTTCAGGAACCCGCCAAAAGCCTGTGATTGCCTGTCCTCCAATTATTTTTTTCCTTAATCACCCTCTTCAATTTCCATATTTTACGGGCATGCCCCATAGTTTTGCTAAATTCTCCCCCTTCCCCATTTTTTAAGTCATTGTAAATCAATTCTCTTAATTTTTTTCCTCTTTCTTCGTATATATATAATTTCATATTTTCTCCATTTTTCTGTCTCTCGTCTAAAAATTTCAAATATTATTCAAATATGATGATTGGATTATTGGTACTAAACATTTTTATAAAAGGTTTAGCATCATCATGATCTCTTTTTTTTTTTTTCTCAATCATGATTATTAGTGCTAAACATTTTATTAAAAATGGAGACAGTTCAGGAGGCTTCTCTTAGATGATCTGCAATTTTCAAAGAAAATTTTTCAATACTGAATTAAGAAAAAAAAAATTGAAGTTTTTGATTGATCAAAATGTTCGAAACTATGACAATTGTTGAAGGTTCTAAGAATATCATCTAATTCTAAATTCCAGAGGTACATGTTTTGTTACCGATTCTTAAAAATAGGGTAACGCGGTTGCTCACAACTTTTGAGCGTGCTTGTAGTTTGGAATCTATTGACTTTGACTTTTACTTCATAGGTATTTGATTTAATTCAACAAGATTTGTAGTGCTTGTTTACAATTTTACCCCTTATAAAAAATAAATGGTTAAAAATCTTTGAGTCAGAAAATGAGGCTTGGAAGCATCCCACCATCCAAAATTAAATATAAATCTTTATAATTAATAAATTGTTACAAAAACAATGTACAGAATATTTCAACATATATAATTTTGCCTAATTTGAGGCCATGCCCAACCATTTTCCATTCTGATAAAAGTCTTTTATCCCCTTTGGTATGATCATAAATTCATCCATTTATGGTATCTAAAATATGAATCCCTGGCCCAAGTGAAAGTCAGATCCTTTGCAAAATTAAAATAAATTTCCGTTATAAAACAAATTAAGATCAAAATAGGCCCTATCAAAAATAATTAAATAATTAAGATCAATACGAATACTATTGATCTTATTTATGTTTCCTATTTTATAATAAAGAATAATAGAATTACGTAACCTAAACACCCATTCATGAATGATAAAACAAAAGATTTATTTATATTGGAATAAATTAGAAACAGGAACCAGGAACCAGAAACAAGATTGTATTGTTTCCAAAAATTTTATAGTTTATCAAGTAATTAGATGTTTTAATAAAATTGAAAATAAAGAACAAGACGGTAATATTACAAAACAGAACAGGCTCTAAAATACTTAAATTTTTGTAACATTAAATAAAAGGTGCGCATAAATGAAATTTCAAAAACACTTTATATTAGAACTGAGACACAAAATGACAATCTAAACATAGTTAAGAATTGGGAGATAAAATTGGAAAGAAATTTTGATATGGAGTTGGTTGGTAAGAAGAAAGTGGACAATTGAATGCAGCCAAGGAGAAGGAGCGGAGTGCAGAGTTTTGGTATCATTCATTGCGGTGGCCAAGCGTGCACCAAAATGGGGCTCACCTGCACATGCCCGATGCGATGTCGTTTCCATTTTCTAATTAATTAATAATAATAACAATAACTCAATTTCTTATTTCTCCTTTTCGGGAAAAGAATCGGAAAAATCTTATTTCTCACGTGATATCACGTGCAGTCTGCGCGTGTCCATGACGCAGATTGTATCACGTTACATCGTTGCATTTATTATACATGTAGCTCRGCTTTATATACATATATATATTCCTTTTTTAAAAGACAATTTTCCTTTGGAATTTAATAGGTAGGAAAGAATTCGAACTCCAATATTTTTTATCGGATATAAATTTTTTAATTAATTGAATTAGACTCGAGTTAACAAACTTAATATTTGAATCAAAGGTCATTGGTTCAAATCTACACTTTTATATGTTGTTGTATTTGAAAAAAATTTGAATACTAAACTTGAATAAATGTTAAAATGTTACAATTAATACCTTGTTAAACTAAATTTGATATTTATCAGATGCGAACCAATAGATTATATAAAATTTAACTAAGAATAACTCACAGTCATTTCAAATAATGTTACGGGAAGATAAAAGAAGAACAGATCAAGTGACAAAAACAGACGAACCAGGTAAGCATCGAAACCTGGGACGAGGCCTCAACCAATGGTCGAGAACCCTCCTTTGGTTCTCATTGTTTTTGTGCAGCCCGATCCGAACTTGTCCTATCTCAACCCTCGATCCAATGTTAGGCTCTCGACGAAACACATGGGTCAGGAGTCCAGATCTCTTGAGTACACTAGGATTTGACTTATATATATCCTAAAATGATTATGATTCAAGTTAGATAATTCTTGGTTAGGATTCAACTTCTATAAATAAGAGGATGAACCAAACCCTAAGGGTACGCTACACATCCCTACTATTTGCTATGCTAAAAATATCATACTCTTCATACTGGACTACTACTTAAGCATCGGAGCTTGTGTAGTAAGAACTACAGCGGTTTTTAGTGCTCTTCTGTTATGCAGGTCTCGTCGATGCCTTTTATTCTAAAGGATTGGTACTTGGCGGAATTCCAAAAGGCCAAATTTCTCACAATCATGTCAAATAGTTTAACAACCAACAAACTTATTAGTAAAAAGCATTCGACACCATTTGAATCACCCATGAGTGTAAAAAGTTTCATCCAACTATATAGAGACAATCATTCTATAACTAGTCGCAAGATCTTAAAAAAAGAAAAGAAAAACTTAACTAATTAATTGCACCACTCATTGGTTAAATTTCACTTTTACTGGAAAAAAAATAATAAAGCTTACCAATGCAGTTTAAACTGACGAAATTAAAAGATTAAAATTAAAATTGGTCGAACCTTTTTCCTAAAAGAAAATAATAATAATGATGTAATCAGAACGTTTTAAACTAAATATACACAATGCTAAATTGGTAATTTATGATCGCAGTTTGTATATATTAATTTTGATGGATGAATTTGAGAAAGTCTACATTATAATTATTCCTTTTTTATTTGGTGGGCAGAAAAGCAGATGGAGCCTACTTCTACCAATTTTCCTAATAAAACTTTCCATTCACGTTAATTAGTTTACTTTTTAGAAAAAGAAAAAAAAAAGAAAAAAAGATTAGATACAATAAAACTAACAAACTTTTATTATTGTCTCATCTTACCAAACCAAGGTTTTTCTTACAAAAGAGGCATTCACTTTATCTCCTAAAGTCCACGTCCTTTAATGGTTATTTAAAAATAATTTTGCTTTAAAGTATGATTATACTAAATTTAGATTACTATAAGAACTTTACAAAAAAAAAAAAAAAATTCTAGGGTGTTCGATAAATCAAAGTATTTTTAAACAAATAGATTGATTTAGAAATGATTTGAGAAGCAATTATCCAAAAAAAATAACTTTGAAATGATGATCAAATCACTCATGACGGAAAAAAAATCATACTTGTTAGGATTAGAATCACTTTTGAACATAGTACAACTAAACAATTAGTTATTAGAAGCACTTTTCAGAAAAATATAAACATATGTAAAAAAATACATTAGTCCTAACGAAAGCCAAGAACATAGTTTAACCGTAATTGGTATGTACTATTTCCTTCAAGGTTGGAGGTTCGATCCCGTATTCTTAAATTATTGTATTAAAAAAATAAATTAGCCTTAAAGAAAGAAAATGTCAAATCATCAAACGGTCATCTATGATAAATTGTCCAATACTATATAACATCATTGACTTTGTCCTCCTGATCAACGTGACCCAATAGTTCATGATTAATTAAAAATTTTCAATTATAAACACCGAAATTGTAACGAATAGCCAAAATGAGTATAGTTCAGTATGGTAATTCACATATATCTCAAATTAAGAGGTTGTGAGAGATCTCTCACCTCAATATGTAAAAAAAAAAAAAACTGCAATGAATAAGGTTTAAATTTTTTATTTATTTCTTTCAACTTTCAAATTTATTCTACTGTGGTGTGTAATAACTTTTTAGGCACATAAATTTTTAAGTCTCTTCTAGTTTGGTTTATTTTAAAACGTCAATTTTAATCTCTACGAGTAACTACCACTCAAAATTAAAAACATTTATGGTACTACAAAAATACTATATTCCCTTCCATTCACGACTCAACTTCGGTAGATTGCTTAACCCCGTTCATAGCCGGCGTACGAGCACTCTATATATCTTTTCATGTAAACAAAAGGGAGTAGGGTATTCTAGTACTTCGACTTTTGTCCGCTTCATTTTTATAAATGTCTCTCTCCCACCGAAATATTGTTATTTTTTAAAATAAAGATATATATATTTAACTAATATTAATACTTATATGGTTGGTATGACTTCTGTAATGCCAACTCAGATAAATTTAAACTTCGTTTTCCCCCTCAATTTTTGAAAAGACTGGCAAAGAATTGGGGGATGAAATCAAACCACACCGCTCCTGCTTTTTCAATCTGTAAAAGTAGGGCACTATCAATTGAAACAGTTCAAGAATCTGAAATTATCAGAACAAGCCACTGTAGATGCTTGAATCAAAATAATCATACACTATACAAACGCTTCAATCAGAAGCGCTCAATTTTTGTTCACTATGCAATTACACAAAATCAACAATTAACGCCATAGAAATTGCGGAGAGATTCGTAAACAGCATACAATTGATCGACTATTCACCATTTCAGATCGCTTCAGTCCGTTCACCGGAGCCTAGCTTGGATGGATTTTCAATTTCCTGGAAATCCAGGAGGAGGAGCCGTTGGATCGTTTCACTGATCCGTAAGTGCTCGAACCGCTCTTCCTCGTCTTCTCCTTTTCTTCCTTCTCCTTCATCTTCTTCAATTTCTCCTTGCTCATTTTCCTCATCACGTATGCTTCAGCGAAAGCGTGGAACATGGCGTCGCCGGCGAGGTTTCTCCTTCTGCAGAGTATCGATTGGTTGGTTGGGGCGAGATAGTGAGAAGGCGGGGGCGGGAGCAGGGAGATTTATAGGAGGGGAGAAATTGCAACTACTTGAAGGAGAAGAAAGAAGAAGATGATGAAGACGACGTTACGGTAATGTCGGATTTTGATAACGAACTTTGCCGACTTGTCGTACGCGGTTACTGGAATTAAAGCTTCGCCTTCTACTAACTTGGTCGCTAAGCAAAATAGAACGACGCGTCCTTTCTGGAGGTATTTATTACAACTAAAAGTTCTACTTTTGGTTATTAAGTTTTGATTAGGGTTTTTTATTAGATGTCAAGGGAAATTCTTATTGGGAAAGTATGATTTTTTTTTCCTTCTTGGTAGTAATATGAAATGGATCTTTTAATTCATATGAATGCGGTCGATTTTATGCATACTTCATCGTACGTGTGACAGACAGCGACATGAAATTGAAAATTGGCGTGGTGGCCAAGCAAAGAGAGAGAGAACTCCATTAAAATTATATTTTTTTTGACTTATCAACATTATATTTACACTCATTTGGTGTTTCGCAACACTGCCAAAGGTGAAGAATGCCAACCAAAAATTTATTCTTTGCACACTACAATAGCCAATCGCCCATTTAATGAGTTTCAGCAACTAGATACAATTTTTGAGATTCATCAATCATATGGACATCAAGAATTTTACCTCCATCTTCTGATAATATACAACATTTACTTGAAACTTGTAGCTGCTCTGATGATTCTTTGATGAGCTCTTCAATAGTGTGTGGAACCCATAGCACAATTCCAGGTTTTCTGTGTTCTTCGGAATCCCATGGGTGGAAGGGGAACACTGTACATTTCTTTGAGTGTTTTTTGTCTGTAAAAATAACAAGTGTTCTTTTTAGAAGTTCCTCCTTTGTCATTGAGAATCAATCAAAGTTCAAATTGGACCAAATGTTCTAAGAATCTTGTTAGGGAACAAAGAACTTGAATATTTCTGCAGTTTTTGCCAGGGAAAGAGGATGTAAATTGGGTTGGCTTCTTCGCCTAAGTTCAGTCTTGTGTTGAGCTAAATGAAGAAGTAATACTCAACATACCAAATAAGAGGATTTTTACTTCATTCACTCGTTTGACCAATCAGATTAAAATTAGCTCAGAAAGTTTAGCTTATGCTCATCATTTGCCACTTTGAATTCTTGAGAAATTGTAAAATGAAGCTCAATTCGCCATTGACTTTTGCATAAAATAGAAGTGGAGAACAGGATAGGTTTGTCTGATTAATACCTGTGAATTCTCGAGGGGAATAAGGAGATTCTGACAACTGAGTAGCTTTTGCCTCTTCCAAGAGCTTGATCAAATTCTTGTTTCCACTAATTCGGCCTTCATCAAGGGGAGTGTTTCCCCATCTGCAGTAATGAAATTACCACTGAGATGATAAAATAGTTGATACAATATGGAAACAGAATGAACATGTACTCTTTGTTTCTTAGTGGAAGTGCTTTTCTAGTAAGAAGAGACCATAAAAACAACTCCATTTTGTATTAAGAAGAGATACTTTTATAGAAGCAGCAACAGAATATTATAGAATAGTGAAGTGATTTCCCAAAAGCTTTGAATAGGGCTGTACAAGCAGGCCACATTATTGAACCACAATGTATTTATGCTTACCTGTCCTTTGAGAAAACATTAGCTCCAAATTCTATTAGCAACTTTGCCATCAAATGTAGCCCTTCTGAGGCAGCTATATGAAGTGGAGTTCGGGAATCGTAATCTTTGGAGTTGGGGTCAATGCCATAGCACAATGATCTCTTAAGAAGATCTGAATCACCCCTAGCAACAGCTGTGCAGAGGAAGCTACCAGGATTCTCAACCTTCAATGAGGCACCTTGTTTAGCGAGCGAAGCAGCAACTTGATCGTTCCCGTTCTTGATGGCTTCCATTAATGGTGTATTTCCAAAATTATCTGGGAGAAAGCCAGAGCAAATATCATAACTCAACATTACTAAGGTAAAAGAGAAGGGGAAACCTCAAGAACTTGTATTCTACTGACCTTTGAGGTCAATGTTTACTCCTTCCTGAATTAAGAAAAGAACTATATCATCGAATCCTCTGGCTGCTGCAAGATGCTGTGGAAAAACGACCAATCGTTTAGCCAAAGTACTTATCGTCTAAAAAGGATAGACAAGCAGGCTGTTAATAGTAAGAGCAGTTTCAGTAGCTAAGTTCAGTGAAGTGTTGTTTGACTTGGGCCAACTACAATTCCTTGTTTCCATCTTGAGGACAAAATGAAAATTTAAGCATACGATAGACCTCGGTGAGGTAAGGAGGCATTAAAAAGATATACAATCATTAACCACCATAAATTGGCCTAACAGCAACGGAGTTTGGAGAAGGGACTTTGAGACTTTAGAGCAAGAGTTCAAATCCCAGGTGCCCTTACCTAAGATAATAAATCCAATAATCCTAGTATTAAATCTATGAGACAAGTATCTAGGAAGAATCTGAAAAGTCAAAGATTCTACTCCATACCAAAGGCGACCTTCCATCATAATCCGTCTTGTTTGGATCAGCTCCCACTCGGACGAGACCTTTTAATTGGTACATATCTCCATGATATGCTGCACTGTTCACCTTGAGAGCAAGTTCAGCTTCTTGCTTACCAATATGAAATGTGATATCCGACTCCAATTGCTTAATTCCAAGGTCGGAGTCTTTACCCTACAAGTATGGAATCCATAAGCTGTATTATAGACAAACTTNTGTATTTCTTAGTTTTGCAGATGCGGCGAATGAGGGGCTTCCTCCAAAATGCACTTTCCTCACTCACAGTCAATTATCAAAAGTTTCAATTCAAATGAACACAGGTGAGAATTAATTGACTCAAACCAAGAGGGTGTGAGTTCTGGTTTGAGTCCAATACTCCACCTGTTGTGTATTAAAAAAAAAGTATCAAATATTTCAGACCTCAAACACACATGCTGTTCCTATGTTTTAGCTTCCGTAGGTTAGCTGTTTGCCACTGTCACATCACAACCCAAAATTTAACTAACAAGTTATGTCGATGTTTTATTAATGATATTAACAACGAAACTAAATAGAAGTATTAAAGTTTTGAGATCTAAATAAAATTTATTAACGTTTAGGGATTGAATAGACACGATGTTGCGGCTTCGATAGCTACACCTATTACCTTCCTTAAAAATGAATGTTGAATCTTCCACTCTTGCAACAAAAGGCATAGTTTTAACACATTGAGATTTGACCAAACTTTTCTATTTTGTTATAACCTTTAAGCTTGAATCAAGAAAATGGGTTGGGTTCATTTGGGCCATTGAAGTGTATAGTTAAGAGGAAGCCCATCCACTTTCAATCTTTTGGGCTCTTTTCATTGAACTTATGGGCCATATTTATGGGCCTTTTTTTCTTTTTTCTTTTTTCCATATTCCATTTAAATCCATTAGGGAGATACAAACCTAATATATTTAACCATTTGAGATTAATATCTTAATCAATTGAATTGGATGAGATTAGAGATTCAAACTCACTATTTTTTTTGTTGGAGATGTATGATACTTCAACCAGTTGAGCTATGCTTAGATCGACAAATTATGCCCAAATTTGACACCATACATAATATGATATAAATTATTGTTAAATTTACATGTATAACCCCACCTATTTATACTCTTCAATCTAGTTGACCTTAAGTTATGCTAATGATACATAATATTGTCGATATGAGTATAGCTCATTTAGTTAAAATATTATTTATCTCGCTCGAAATTGAAAATTTGAATCATCCACTCTTTGTTAAACTAAAAAGAGTAGTTAATAGTTACATTCCTCTAAATCAAAGGTTCCAATTTCTACTTCATATTTGTAATGTTAATAACAAAATAATAAAAAAAGACATTATCATAAAAGAGTGCAAATAATTTGATGGAGTATAAATGCCTTAACCAATCGAAACAATATTCAAGTTTAGTATAAATTACAAAATTTATAATCATTATTATATTCCTTTTACCATGCTTGACTAATTTTTGAAACTTTAAGTCAACCACTGTTGCTAAGTTTTAAACCTAACCAAACTAATATTTGAAAATTGTAACAAAAGTCCTTTTTTTTTTTTTTTTTGATAAAGAACTTTAACTGAAGTTCTTAAAGTTTATTAAGAAATGAAATGCATCTCAAAACTATAGGTCTGTGAAAAATAATCCAGCAACTTAAAAATCAAGATATACCAGTGAATTATGTTACCTGTAGAAGGTTGTTCAAGATTTTCCTCCCGTCGTAAAAGTATATGTCAAGGATATTTGTAAACGACTGCTTATCAAGGCGCAAGAGCCTGCACAGTTCACATACTCGAACTGTATAAGGTTGAGGAATATTGCAAAGAATTGAAATCTGTCCAAAAGAGCTGTTGGGCTGCAGTAAAGATACGATATCTTCTGAACCATCTTGTCCTATGCCCACTTCCTCCTGCAGAAATATGGTTATCTGATTAAGGATTTTAGCAGTTTCTTGTTAACGTTACGGTCAACAATATTTTTGGGTTATTCTAAAGACAAAACAAAAGGACATGTGGCTAGAACAATGTACGAGAAAAACTATTAAAAATAGAGTATTTAAGGTAGAAAAGATGCCAAGATTCATCAAATTTCTTTCCTTGATGATCCTAAACTTTGGATAAAAGAGGACATCAAGACCTAAAAATTTATAAAGAAAACACAAATTATGTAAAAGAATTGGTAACGGCAAAATAAATTATTGGAAACAGATAACATGATCAGTGGACTCATACCAGCGCACCATGACAGACAAAATAAAGTTGATCAACTACGTTTCCTTGCTCCATTATCACCTCTCCAGGGAGAAAAAACTCTTCATGGAGTCTAATAACCTACAATGACAAACCACATAAAAAACACCTTCTTCAAAAAATATGATCACTACTACAGACTAGAAAAACAAAATGCTTACTATTTGATTGATGAACTCTGGAGAGCATCCTTTAAAGAGAGGAACATTCTCAATATAAGGCAAGTATAATGTTTGGGAAATCTGCATAAAGTGAAATTTTGTCAAGCTAGCAATCTAAGCACATTTATGCACTGAAGAAAGAACATACTTCCTTATGAAAGTGAGAAAGAACAGAGAGCCAAAACATCACTCTCTCCTCACCCAAAACCCTGAAACTCCTACTACTTCTGCCTCATCCCAAATCAAAGATAAGAGAAAGAAGGTGAATAGAAAGCCAAGTGTTTCCTAATGCCATTGCTTCAATAAACAGATTGTTTCCTATCATCATGCTAACTATTATGTTAATTAAATTATGTAAAATTGAATATTTGTGTTTACCTTAGAACGGATTGATATCGGGATGTCCCGAAGAACAGAAGCCTCAGTGTAACTACTTTCATACTGTAAACGTAAGTGACCTTTGATCTGATCACGGATATCCCTGCTAAGTCTATTTCTGTTCATGTACTTCATTACATCTGCCATTTTATCCCTGAATTTCACTGTCTTAGATCCTTTAACGATCAATGCAGTCATGTTACCGATCAAATAAGCACCGAGAACCATGTCAAGTGACACATAAATCATCACGAATATCATTTCCCTCAAGTTGACTGCATGTATATCTCCATAACCTGTTCATAAAAAACAATTTAGGATTAAGGAAACTCAACTGAACAGCAATGTGTAGAATTTTACTTCCAAATGCCAGTAAATGACCAACAAGTAGAGGCTATTTTAATATTCCCAAAAGTAAGTACTCCTCCCGAGCAAAAATGCAAAGGGAAAAGAACGTCATATGCTTACATTTGATTACCATTTCAGTTTTAGTAGTATTTACAGAGCTAACTTTCAAAAGTAGAAAACAGAAAATAAAATAATTATCCGGGCCTATAATTTAGTTCTTGCATCCCCATTTGATTGGTTCAAAAGTTGTCATCGAAGGTGTTAAGAAGGCACTTACCAACAGTGGCCATGGTGACAATGGCAAAATACAAAGATGTGGTGTAGCGTTTCCATAAATCGATATCTCTGAAATCTGAGTAACTGTAGTCCCCTAGTTTTAAGCTTCCGATCCACGTGTACCCTTCTTCAGAAGGAGGAAGAGTAGTTGCTAAGTAGTAAAAGATGCAGGCTGCAGTGTGTGTGCAGTAAAGTTCAACAACAAGGAGCTTGACAATTCTAGTGAACATATAATTTATACGTATATCCTTCTCCAACGTCTGAAAAAAATCAGTGACTTTCCGCACCCGAAATAGCCTTATCCATAGGAGGTATCTCACCTCCTCTCTTCTCCCACAAGCCTGTTCCAACACAGATGTAGAAAATTGTTAAAAACAGCAGTCCCAGAGAGATTATAAAGCCTGCACTGGAAAACTCAGCACAGAACAATCTGTCAATAAAACAATGTGTCAAAACAGAACCTTAAAATCAATGGAAAACAAGACCCCTAATTACAAAATGTCATGGGTTGCTTCTAAAACAATGGTTCCATAGAGTGTCACCTTGTAAATGATATCCCAGGGCATACAGCTGAGCAAATCAGTCACAAAAGTGGATTTCAAGTACCTGAAAAACACAAAAACAGAACATATAAGACGAAATCATGAACAGCAGAACTACCAATACCCCCCAAATCTGCACATAAGCTCAACATTCAGAGTGACCTGAGGACTATTGGGGTGCGCTTGTAGACCATTCGGTAAGTCTGACTGTCTCGGTAGGCAAGAAAGAAGTGGAAAACAATGTCGAGGAGGAAAGCAAGTTGTCCCACAATGTCGAGTATAAATAGATTCTCGGGTAATCCCCTGAAGAACCCGAATTCCATGGGAGTGAAGAAGGATGAGTAGATTGCCCATATCAGTATGAACTTCGTCCACGCCCTGTACCACCTGCATTTGATTTGCTATATTATGTAAAACTTGTTCATGCACTCTTATGAAATGAACAAATGCCCAACGGAGTATTTCAACTGGTCAAAGTTGAGAGTTCGAATATAACCCATGTTGGAAAAAAATGGACTTCATTTAGGGGTGGGTGTGTTTCCTTAGAATTCTTACTCATCATGCTCAACAATTTGGATGCCCTTGACATTATTTGGGCATTCTTGGGTTCTTTCTTTTTCGCCCTAATTTTCATCTCATGTGATTCTGACGAGAAAGATTTCTATCCGCTGTTCTCTTTCGTACCCCTTCATTTGGATTGCATTATTTTATGAACTTAAATTTCCATAGACTCGACACAATCCAATTATATTTGTAACTAATTGACTTAAAAACTGATATGTGAGATTAGTTTGAAAAAATCTACGTTCTGTGAAAATCATTTTCATACTAACTAAATTATATATGTTTTTCTTTTTGGTGAAAATTAATGAAATTTCACTTGATGAAAATTAAGGAGATCCGTAAGGTGTAATGTCAATGTTAAATAAAGGTAAGTTGAAGTAATATGTAAACCTAATTAGTCATCAAATTATATTATGAAACAAAATGATATGAAAAATATGGAAATTGCATATAACTAATTCGCCTCATCAAATTTTTCTGCTTATTCATTCCATCATATCCCTCGCGAGCGCAACAAACCCGCAGATTATCTGGCCAAACTTGCCCTCCCCCGTACTTCTTCAATCTTTTTGCAAGATAATTTCCCCTCTTGGACGTTAAATTTAGTAAAGGGAGATTACCTTCGACCTGTAGCCCACGTGGCACTTTCCTCTTCTACTTAATTTAATACATTTTTTCCTTTAAAAAAACAAAAACACCTTGTCGTTGATATTAACCTTTGCCAAATTCAGTCGGTTAAAGTACCTATGTATATATGATAGTTTGATTCCTACCCGTGAAATGGTTGAACTAAATTTTTTTTTTATAAATTTTTAAGTTAAAATATTATTTTTTAAAAATTCATTTTGGTTCTTATCCATTTAATTTTTAATTCATTTTAATATTTGCACTTTTTAAAGTATCTATTTCAGTCTCCATATTTTAAAAAGATGACCAATTTGATCAATTCTTACAAAATTTCAAAAAAAAAAGATATAAAATAAAAATTTATAATTACATTTCAAAAAATTTAGTAGATAGAGTACCATGCTAAAATTACGATAAAGAGAAGTAACTTTTTAAACGTATATAGATAAAAAATGTACGTTGGATAATATAGACTAAAATAAATAAAAGTTGAAATTAAACTAAAATGCACTAAAAGATTGGATTAAAATGTACGTGGTCCTTTAAGATTGGGTCAGATCCAGAAGGTTCTGCCCGCCCATGATCCAACTCTCTGACCTAATGTTGTCTTCTAATTGCGATAAATTCCACTATCTTGTATTAACGTGGCAATCTTACCCAAAAGTTAGCCAACTACCCATTATGATATGAGCAATAAACAGCCCATAATATAAGTTGACCATTCGACAGCGATCACTGTTTACTCAATTTGTATTGTTTATACAAGATCATACTCAATTGCCCTAAAAGGGAAAAAGACACAGAAACCCAAGGAAAATATGGCCAAAATCTTTGAAAGAGAGCGACAAAAAGGAAAAAGTACATTAACAAGCACAAAAGGGGAAGAATCAGAGTGGAATCAATTTGTCTTTTAGTAAGTTAAGAGAGAGATTTATAATTTTCAAAAATCATGGACAGGATAGTCACAAGTCCAAAGTTAGACCTTTATACTTATTATCCAGTAAAATCGGTCTCAGATTTTTAATATTTTTTTTCTTCAAATTTCTAACTTATTTCTTTGTTAAATGATTTAGGAGTGTCTTAAAATGAAAATTGTTCGAGTCTTTTGTTTTGCAAATTATCCAGTCAGCTAGAATTTCTACTAAAAAACAAAACATCACGTCAAATGTTCCTCAGAAAATTAAAATATAACTTTTTCAAATTTTATTTTTTCAGAACTCTTAAAACAAAAGCTTGAAAACCTCAATTCAAAATACCCATATTTGAAAACACATTTATCATATCTCAAATTTCATATATAAAATCTGAAAAAAAGAAAAAAAGAAAAACAAATTTGGCCAGATCTACAAGTAACCCATAAATAAAGTAACATAGTCACTATTTCCCAGACCCACTATGAGATCAGAAGAGGCCCCATCATTTTGATCATCTTTGAAAACTTCCACATTACATATATATATTTTTACTAAATACCCAATACGCCAAAGCACAAAACATTTGAAAGATGATTCAAAAAATTACTCCTAAAACCTGTCAAAGTGGCAGCTAAGACATGTGAGCTGTGACAAAATGACAACCACCACACACACACACACATATATATATATTTTTTTATGTGACCAAAATGGTTCCCTCCCTCACCCCGGCCCCCGCCCTATCCCCATGTCTATTAAATTACGATTTAAATGTCAAAACAAAACCTATCTAATCAATCTGCAAATCTCTCAATTATCCTTTTTCCCTATCCCTTCCAACTTCCAAGTCTTGCCAAAGAGAGCTTGGCCACACAAATTTCACCCTCCAGCTACGCCAAGTGTGTGCGACTATAATAAAACTAGTTTCTGTATTTTTAATTATTTTTGTTTGTTTTAGTCTTGTTATTTTTTTGAAAAGACTATTTTCGTCCGTCTTTTTAAATGGGACCAATTTGATTCTTATATTCAAAATTTCAACACAGATTATATACCCACATCTTAATAAATTTAGGAAAGGAAATATATTAAGATAAGAAAAAATGAAATAAAAATAATGAAGTGAAAAAAATATAGTCAACATATGGCATAGAAATTGTAACTCACAACTTTTTTATTGGTTAGAGATTGAGATCTTAATCCGTTGAACTAAGTTTGATTAGGCCAAAATAGAATAAAAATAACCTTTTAAAAACTAAAAAATTTAAATGAACGAAAGTCCACATTTACTTGTAAGTTGCATATATATGAATAGTAGTTGCAATTTACTAAAATAACTGAAATCAAAATAATTAGAAGGTGGGAGTGGTTTTTGGATGGCGATTAATTTATGGAGTACGGATTCTGAATTGTAATTGTTGACGAGTCGCGTTCAGACGCAAGCGCGACGTTTCATAATCTTTAAAATTAAAATTTGGAATGAGGTTGGAGACGAAGCGTACCTGCTGTCAGGGCGGATAACGAGGCACTTGATGCCATTGATGAGGTTTTCGCGGCTAAATCTTCTGCGATTCGACTCGAGCCTCAACTGTTTCTGAATCAGATTGAATCGGCTCGTTCGCGACGAAATGATCCGCTCGCGGACGCTCTCCATCTTGAAATCCTGATCCTCATCGGAATCCGGCCGGCGGTTTCTTCCGTCCTCATCTCTTCCGCCGATTCCGGCCATCCTCTCTTCCCCTCAACACATAAAACAGACACAATACAATTCAATCGCCGCCGTCAACGGTGCGCCTGCTGAACACGCGATCGCCGCACGCGCTCCCTGCATAATTTGGTCGAATTCGTTAACGTTTGAAGATCTACATCTTCGATAGGGAGGAGAAAGGAGGAAAAAAAAGGCGAACTCGCTCGCTGAAGTTAATAATCAGCTAGAAAGTTCGCGAACGATGACGACGTCATGAATTTCGAAAACGAGAAATAGCGGAAGTTAATTGAAAAAGGAAGCTAACCGGTGAAGAATCCCTTTCTAAGATTGCTTGACAGATGGAATCACGGGGAAAACGGGAGGAAATTTTTGGAAAATAGACACGCGCCGTTCAATTTTTCACGCAGATCTTTCCGACGATGGCTAAAGCGGGAAAGAGACGAATGAAAATTGCAGAGATAGAAAATTGAAGAAGAAAGAGAAACAGATCAATAATAAGTGTTTAGTTTTAATTTTAAATAAAAATTCTTCGACTACGGTCTATGAAGCGCGAGCGACACCTTGCCGAATACCGAGGGTATGAATTTATAGTTGTTATCACTTATCATTAGATTAGGGCACATTTTTACTCAATTTTTTAATCGTCAATTCATGCCTCTACACTTTTTTATTTTATTTTTGGGAGTTTTCTTTTCACGATTTAAATTTTATTTAGTTACTCCACATTCATATTATAAGTTAGGTCATTTGATATATTTTTAATTTAGTCCATATAATTAAGTTTTGTTTCATGTACTTTTAGACTTTGTTTGGTTTAACTCATTTGATTTAGTTAAATCTAACTAATAGTTCATAAATTATCTCTTATCTCACACTAGAAATCCACCAATTTTATTCAAATACTTTATTTAATTCTAAAATTAAAATTAAAAATTATTTTCGTTATTTTAATTCTTTTAATAAAATTTTAAGTTTAAATATTTGTATGTTATGTAGCATCTATTTATGGTATTTTAGTTTTTACGCTTTAAAATAAATTATTATATTCATATTCAATCACTTAATACAAAATCATTTTATTTCTAAGACAGAAACTGTAAATCATAATTTTTTCCTCAACAATGGTAGGATGGGGGATTTTAATCATAAGAGAAGTAGATATTTTACCACTTAGTTATACTCATGCAGACAATTATCATGGGTTCAAATTCCATGGTAACCACCTATCTAAAATTTAATATTTTAATGTTTTTCTTGGACAACTAAATGCAGTAGGGTCATATGATTGTCCCATGACATTAGTCGAGGTGTTTGTGAAAGTTGTCCCAGACACTCACCAATAAAATAGATTTGATAGTTTATGAATTAAAATATGTTTAAAATATATATATATATAGAATTCCAACCTAAATTTCACACAACAAATTAGTTCCGCAACGTGTAGCTGTTTTTTGTTTGCTTGTAAGGTGATTTAAGAGCAACACGCTTTGGGTATTATTGGTGGTTTGGAACTTAATTCAAAGGATTAAGAATATGACAAGACTTTTTGTTATCTTTTTTGGAAGATAATATGATAGATTTTTTACTATATAAGAAATTATCCCTTTGTTTATTTATTTATTTTATTATTATTTTTAATCAGTGATGAGGACTTATCCCTTAATTTAGTAAAGGAGAAATAGGTAAAATTCTTCATTTTAATAACTTCATATTTAAATTATATTTTAAACAAGTGACTTCACGTACGTATAGGCTTTGTAAAAAGTCATACTCATTTATTTTCTTTCCTTAATAAGTTCAAATTATCCTAAATAAATTATTAATATCACTCTTAGATTTGAAACAAAACAAAGGTAAAAGGTAAAAAAACAAAGTTATATGTGGACTAATAATGAATGAAAAGAAAACAAAACAATATTGCAAAGATTTGAATTCATCTACTTTGATATTGCTGTATAAATACAGATCATCCCATCAAGTTCTTAACAATTGTTATCATAATTCCTAGGAAGTCAATTTCAATAATAAACCAAGTTTTGAATTTTTAATAAAGTCAACAACTCGATCCTCTTAGCCATTTGTTAACCATATAGGTTAAATTATTAATTTGTTTCTCAATTTTGATGATTACGTTTATTTCACCCTAAACTTTAAAAACTTTCAGTGATTCTATTCAATCTCACTCTTACATCATTTACTAAGGGTCCGTTTTTTTCTTTTTTGGTGACATTCTCGTTTCTTGATTCTAATATTATTAAGAAACTTAAAAACCATTTGACAACTATTTATGTTTCTTTCTTTCTCATTTCTCGTAGAAAAGTTCTCAAATTTGTATATAAATTTTGGAAACAACAAAAACAAGTTAATTGTCTATTGTTCCCGTTTCCAATTTGTTTCAAAACATAAATAAAAATATTGTTCTATCATTTTTGAATCGTGGGTGTTGGAAGTCATCCTATTCTGTTTTTCTTCATTAGAAAAGAAGAAATAGAAACGTTATCAAAATGAACCTTAAATTAATGACATTGTACGTCTATCAGACACATATGGGTTGATTTAGTACAAATATATACCGAAACAAAAAAAAAGTGAATAAGTTGTACAAAATAAAGTAATTCGTATAAATTGTGGCAACAAATTTTTTCTTTCCTATGAAACTATTCGACTTCCTCATTTGACATAAACACGAGTGTAAAAAATATTTGTGCACCTAAACAAAGAGTCAAATTTTAATGAGTGCATTAATAAACTTTCACAATTTGTTGTAAGCCCCACTCTTACACAATGGGTAGTGGACCATATGAAACAAAGGTTGTCTTATTATTATTTCTCTTGAAGCAATTAAAACTTTGAGTGAAGTTGCACATGATCATGTTTTTATGTGACACACTCATTATAGGACCTATGTTGGTGCACAATTTCAAACATGTCGTGCTAGTTGTGGCCTAGAAAGTCTAAATATTGCATCCATTTTCATGTTTTTGACCAATTATTTCGAGTTACTGTCACTTTTAAACAATAAAATATTAAATATTTCGGAGTTGGTATTAGTTAAAAATAAAAAATAAAAAAAAAACCTTAAGAAAAATAATTTCTCTCACATTCAAAACCATGAGTGATCGATTATTGTGTCAAAGCATAGTTCAAAAGAACAAGACACTTTAATATAATTTTAAAAATCGATAGTTTAATCTCTCGTCTTACTATAATAAAACAATAAAAAATAAATAGTRAACTCTTGATATTACATCGACAGGAGAGAGCAACTAAATTAAGTATTTTAGGGGATGCAAACAAATTTTAGATTGGGAAGGAAATTAAGAAAAATCAAAGAAAACTATTTGCTTAATGGGGAAAAAAATTTATGTTATTTCATGAACGAAGGTGCAATAATTATTCTGTAAGAACATTATATTTTTTCATACTTTTTTGTTTTTTTTCAAGGAAAAACGAATTGAACCATATATTTTTTTTTGTTAAAAAAATGTTAAAATAGGTTAATAAATTAAATGTTATGGGCTCATTGAAACTCGATAAGATATATGAGAGAATCCACRCACACTATGAAAAGTATGAGCTGAATCCAAAACTCGATAGGCCAARGAGGGAAAATCTACGTGTCCCAAGGATGGGTAGTCCAACTCGTCGACGTTCCTCGGACAAAGTTCACCTGATGTGACATCATCAGTGGGAGTACGATTTTGTGAGTCAGAATATTCTTAGAATCGACTAAGAACTCTCTGCCTAACGGTACCGCTTCAWGCATCTTCTTCCAAATCGCTCCCTTATAAAATAAGAAGGTCAAATCATTCTCAATGGTACACGCAATATCTTGCACTATACTTTTGCTCTCCTCTGGACTCTTGTGGACAAAGTTATAATTTAAGATTTGGAGTGCATTTGATTAAATACCACACTGATGTTGAGTTCAATTTTGCAGGTTACGCGTACGCGAAGGAAGCGATCACATTATTATTTACTGRCCATGTCAACTGATTGAATTTCGGCACCAACCAAAACAAAATAGTAATGATGACACATTTAGGATGTGCACCGGAAACAATAATTTTCAAAATCATTTATCTTTAATATATACCCTCAACTAAATCATATATTATGGTCATATGATAGCTAGTCACAATTGAAAACTAATCATTAGCATCTTCCTCCACTTAATTACTCATCGATGGACTCTCATTTTAGAACTTCATCTCCTCCTTTTCATATCAACTCTAACTTTTTCACTACTTTAAAATTTAATTCTACCTCTTGATCTAAAGTTAGGTATTTATGTGTTGAAGTACAAATATTAGCCAATGAAAATAGCTAGAGACAATATATTAAAGACTTTGATGGCCTTATTTGAGTGAGTAGCTAGATTAATTTTGATAATGATAGTCAATAAAAAYAAATATTTAAACATATATCCTACCTTTTGTCTTTAGTTATAATTAATTTCTAACTACTAATTTTACAATATTTTATCTCAATTGGTCAATTATGAATATAATTACATATGTGATCCTAATTGACTTCTATTATTTTTTTCTCCGAGAAAATACAATTGTCTTCATATGCGAGGTTGCTTGCATGTTATGCTAAGGCTAATTTTTTTTATAAAAAAAATCAATTACTTAAAAATATATGTAATTATCAACTTCATTTAATTTATGTTTATTTGTCAAGATTAGCACAATTAAAATGAATTCTAGGATTTCATTCAAAAAAAAAAAAGAATATTACGATGGTAAAGCTGGCGATAAATAACATTTTAAATAAATAAATAAACATGATTTATTTGAAAGTTTGACTTTTTATCTTCGTATTAACGTGTATACTTGTACGAATGAGACTGAGATTTATTCAATAAATAATTTTATTATTTATCTATTTTGTTTTACAAAYTCAAATAAGAAATAAAAAGAAAAGCGTTAAAGAAACTGAAATAATATAGSCATTTAATAACCTTTCTGTTTCTTTTATTTTTATTTTTTCGTTTACTTTCTATGCGTTTTTATTCTTAACGAAATAACTAGTAAACTAATTACTATGCTCGAGTTCAAGTGATTTGATTATTTATCGTTTATATCTTTCGAAAGTATTTTTATAAACAAAAAATTTTGATTGTTTTTTCTTTCTAGGTTTTTATTTTTTCTAATGTTCTAAAAGGGTGATGAGATTGCTATAAATATATTTTTATTTTTATTGTCAACCAATCGAGTCTAGGTCAAATTGTTAAAGCATCTATTTCTGATCAGAAGGTCATGAGTTCGAACCCCACCCCCACAATGTTGTACTAAAATATATATATATATATATATATATATATATATATGTTTTGACTCGTAAATTGTTTATATAAGATTTTAAAAGTAATAATAAAAAAGGACAAACTTATGGATGATTTATTTTTAAGATATATTTTCAACTAAAATTCAGCTTTTTTTCTTTTTTTTTTTAAACAAAAACGAGAATGATGGCTTAACAACACTTCTATTTATTTCTCAAGRACTATAAATAAAAGATTGTTAATAAGTAGCTTATTTCTAAAAAAATCTAAGAAAACATAAAATATGATTGATATTGATATTTGCAAGACGAAGGTAGAGTCTATAATCTTATTCCACATACATGAACTTAATATGAGTTAGTCAGTCTGATTATCAATTAATTATGATAGTTGGGAAGCTTTTTACTGAATTGTGATTAATCGAACCGAGACAACAGGCAATCGACCATCTGCTTTGTTGGGTTTCTAAAGTGAATGTAAACAAAGTCTCATATTAACTAGGGAATGACATGATCCATGGTGTGTATAGATATCTCATTAGTATGAGGCCTTTTGGATAAATCAAATTYTGGGTGAAACAAAAAGCAAAACTGTGAGGGCTATATCTAAAGCGGAAAATATCATACCATTGTAGGATACGTACTTGGGGTACATGTAGTCATGATGTAATCCGTAGTTGTGTCTATCAGGTTGTATTACASCCTTGAGCTTTGGATAAGAGCAAGCTCTCGTTTTGGTCCGAGAGTAGACGGATGAGTGACTCCTTGAGGAGAGGCTTGGTGGTACTTTGTTCGAAGGGAGGATTGATGGATTTGTATAGGGAGTGCAAACAAAGTCCCGCATTGGCTATGGAAAAGAGTGATCATAAGTATATAAGAGAGGATAATTATCTCCATTGCTATGAGGCATTTTGGGTGAAACCAAAAGGAAAGTTACGGCTGGTATAAGCCTCACGACTTTGAGTTGTACTCTTTACAAACCCAACAAAATACAAACATAAAAATCAAAAAACAAAATAGTCATCAAAACGAGGTTTCAACCGCTTTATACAGCTTTTGACGTTTGTCTAACATAATAATCCTGTCCTAACGAATTAAACTAAGCTTAGCACTCTTACACTTACTAATGATATATGATTTGTGGCCGAGTTTTCACACTCAAAACTACGGAGTTATATTGTAATAAAAAAAACTAAGGAGTAATAAGTTTTTCTGGCCCTAGCTAGTTGATACACTATTAGTGGTTCTTATTTGACCACTCACAAAAATTAAACAAAACCACATGACCTGAAAAAAACTAGCCAATTCCCAAAGCCCTTGTATTAATTAATTAATTAAACTATGTGCACACCCATCAGTCATAGAAATTAATTACAAGAGTGGAAATGACACTTCCCACTGGCTGCCCATCTGCCCTCTTGGCTTTATTTTTATTGGTTGAGTGCCATGCCAAGTCACCAAAATACCATCAATAAATAACATTTTTTAATTTATTGGTTGAGGGCCAATTTTATTTATCTATTTTTAATGTTTATATTTGTAATTAGTGGAAGATTAATTAAGAAAATGCCCATTCTCATGCATGCATTGCCCACTACTATTCATAAATAAATGAACATGGCTCTTCTTGTGGCTTAGGATTAGAGATGCAATGTATTTTTTTTTTCTTCTCAAAGGAAATGGGCCAATGATGGAAAATTTTTGGCTTGGATTATGAGCATTTTATTAGGTTAATTCTTAAATATGAGATAGACATGTCTTATGTATTAAAAAATTATGAACTCAATGGATGCGGTTATTTTGATTGGATGTTATAAAGTATTATGAATACAATATGGGAAGATAGATGACATTGTACATTCCATTTCAAAATATATATTTTCGATAAAAATGACATGTTTATTATTTTAATTAAACAAATGTATTTACACGCACATACACGTACATGTAGATGTAGATATAGATATATACATATCACATTCACACATTTATTAGGATGATTTAGTTATGTGTTCTTATTTTTTCCTCCTTAATTCTCATTTTGGAATAAGAAATATCTTAAACTAGTTCGAAATACATTTGAAAGTGTATTTTATTCTCATGTCAAAGAGTATATTTTCTAATTTTATTGTTATTTAAAGAATGAGAACCCTCTCAACACTATTACTTTTTTTTTATTATGTGATCGAGAAGCTGATTTTAGGCAGATTTAACATTTTTATGAGCCAATAAAGGAATGAAACGAGTTTAATATTTTTTGTAGCATAATTATTGCAAAAGTTTGCCTGTCCATCTCTTCACATTTCGTGCTTGCAGAAAATACTATACTCRTTCAATTGTTCTTTTACCCGTGCAAAATTAATTCATTGCATTATTAAATTGATGGAGTTAACAATACGGAGGACCTACTATTATATGAAAAATTGAAAGTTCAAAAAATATAGGGAATAAAGATACATCTTGAAAGTTTTGAGACTACTATTTAAAATATGGAGACTAAATAAATTCAACTTTAAAATTTTAAACATCAATTTGTGATTAGCATTTTTTTAAATACTTATAAATATAAGAGATGATATAAATTCAAACACTAAAACTTAGAAAAATGTGCTAATACTTTTTTTTTCTTGCATAACAATATAATAAGTGTCTTATCTATTGAATTATGTTCGGATGGATACTTAATACTTTTTGTTTTTTTAGTTATATGGTATGTAGGGATGAAGATTCAAACTTTCGATCTCTTTGATCGATAACATATGCATTAAACAGTTAAACTATATTCAAATTTACGATTTAAATTTGATAAAGTGTTGTGAGAAAGACATCTTGATTAGGAAATAATGAAGGTGGGATAAGGTTGGTAGCTTATATAGAGAATTGATATACGAAGCCATGAACCTCATTAAACCATTAGATTAAAATGATATATTGTGGGTGCACACAATTAGACTATTCAGTGGGAGGTCGGTGCCAAGAAAAAGGTCAAATTACTGTTTCATTTAATGTTGTCCCCATTATTCATTCTTATGGTGAATATATTTTTTTTTGGTCAAGAAAATTTATTTTATTTTTCTCKTATAAATCCTTGATATTGAGATAGGATTAAAGTTAAAAGGGTGTATTAGATACAACACAATTTAGGAAACTAGTACTAAACACATTTAAAATTTTAAAAATTTATGAGACACATATTTTAAATTTTATTTAACGCATAATTAATAGTGAATCAAATTATTATCTTGTGAGTCAAAAGACAAATAACAATTAACACAATGTGTATAGTACAACATGTGGAGATGGAGGATCGAACTTACAATGTTATGGTTGGAGGTATATGTCAATTAYCATTGAGCTATATTCACTTTGACATGATGTGTATCAATCTTTACTTCTCAACCACTAAAATGAAATTTTTTTTTAGAGCAAGCAATTAATTGAGACGTAAATAAGTGCTAAAGAAATATATGTTTAAGGTGACAATAGGGTATGGAAGGGGTTGTGCGTCAACAGTATTTAGTGCTAATTGTTTAGCATATTTTTTTCACTGATAAAAATTGGACAGTTTTTTCTTTTTTTTTTTAAAAAAAACAGAAAGAATTCTCTTTTATACATTTTTTTCCTTTACTTGTCAAAAAATTTAATAACGATGAACAAAATATAAGTGTCATAAGTACCTTTAGTTATGCGTTAAAAGGCATATAAATTTTTTTTTCCATTTTCGAAGCAATACAAAGGCATAAAGTTGGGCGATAATGAATATAAAACACACACATATATATATAAATGTGCAAATGAAAGTTTTTTTTTCTTTTTTTCGTGAACTTAAACATATTCAATTGGTTAAAACATATATTTATAAATAAAAATTTGTGGATTCGAATTCCTTCAAATTGATGTACTAAAAAAATGATAGGTTTGTTGGTAAAATATGTTAAGTATCTCCAGAATTGCATGATATTGGCTTTTAACATAAGCTTTGTTTTTTGTTTCACCCTCTCATCTATGTCTTCCTTAATCAATATGAGATTTTACTTGCATACTCTGCAGTCCAATGAAAGCCTGCTTGTCTTATCAACATCTTTCTTTTACTTACATACTTACCATCCCATGCAGGCCAGCCGGACTGCTAAGACATTTTCACACGAGAAGGGCTTTCCACTGCCACAAACTTCAAATATTTATTGAAATTGATTAGTTTATAAGCCGTAGGAATTAAAGAAGGTATAGTCAGTGGGTGTTTGGCGTGGGAGAAGGGGCACAAAGGTTAATTAGTCTGTGCCACTTGTGAATTAACATTTTATAAAATATATCTCGCACGAGAGTCTTGAGAGAGAAAGAGACGGATTCCATGGAGGTTGTTCAATTTCTTCAGGGCAAAATGGATGCCGTTCACAGAAATTTCTTGGCTTATGGAGGATATTAGAAATTGTGGAGGAAGGAGAATTGGATCAATCCAACATGTTAAGAGGACCTCAAATTCGGTAGCTCATGAGATTGCTCGTTTTGCGATGGAAACGGGGTAGAGATGGAGTGGTCTTCAGATCTTCCACATTGGTTATCGAGTCTTGTAGACTCTGATTTTCCTTAGTTTTGTTTCGTTCTATACATTACTCAAACAACAAAAAAATGGTGCTAACGAGTAACAATAAGGATTATTTATTAGAAACAAAGTCAAGAGTTTAAGAATGTCGTAATTGAAGGCTTTTTAAATTTAAAGACCAAGTTCATGTGCTAAGTTTATAATTATTTGACAGAAAAATATAAAAATAAAGTTGGTACATAATCAAGCTTAGAAGTCGACTATTGAGATAGGTTTTAAGGTGTAAATTTAAGTTTCTTCTTCAAGATTTCTTTCTCCAAGTATGAATCCTAACTTCGAGAGATTTTTTTCTACTTGGATCTCCAAATTTTGAGGTCTTCATACAACATGACACCACGTGACTAAATTGTTAATCTCTTTCTTCAACTACTTTTTAAATCTATCGACTTACGCCACATAAAATCTAATTCAAATCTAGAAATGTACCTAATTAATTTTTCTAAAAAGTTTCCCTATTAAATATAACTTAATTATTTAAGGTACCAATAGCTTTATTAAACGTCGGAAATTTGAGTCTATTTTTTTTAGTTCAACGATTATAGTTGGAGAGATTGAACTATCAAGAGACTTTTGAGATAGTAATTACTATTTTTGACAAATTCTTATGGTAGTAAAAAAATACATATGTTTAAGTTAATAAATTGGATTCTTTTTCCAAGCTTAAAGCTTTTGCAAGTCATCAACTGATACACATGTGTGGTCATATTTTAAGATGATATCAAAGCCGGAAGATCCTGCACATGCGTGAGAGCTTTGATCATATTTTAAGATGATATCAAAGCTGGAAGATCATGTGTTAAAAATGAGTATTATTGTTTGTTCTCATTAAATATTGATTTAAGTTTTTGGATTTATTATTAAGATAAGAGTGTTAACTTTAAGTGTCTTTCAAATTGGTAACAATTTAGTCATTGAACTTTAATATGTAACAATTTAGTTCTTATAATTTAAAGTTGATTGAACTTTAATATGTAACAATTTAGTTCTTATAATTTAAAGTTGGTAATGATTCTTTGTATGAAATTTTTTTTTATTAAATTACTTATATATATATATAGATTAATAAACTAATGAGAGACCAAATATGTTTATAAATTAGAAAAATTAAATTGTTAAGTAATAAAATTTGACTCTTGATTTTAATAAAATTTCTTCCAACAAGGACTAAAATGTTACAAATTTTAAACCACAGGGACTAAATCGTTATAAACTAAAATTCAAGAACTAAATCGACTAGATCATTACAACTAAATTGTTACTTTAGTTGAAAGCACCTGTTTTCTGACCAATAAAATTTTAATTTCAGGTCTTTCTATATAGTTTCCTTTTTGAATGGTTACACCTTAGTCCAAACATTAATACATCTCCTTTATTCAACACTACATCAACTTCAACTTTTGGTCCAAAGAAGTTCAATCCAGATTAATTTTTGAACAAGATCAAAGACAGACATATCAATTTAAAGAAAATCTAACCCAAAAACCGATTTTTTTTTCAAGAAAATAAAATCAAACTGATTGAACTAAAAAGGAAAGTGCAAAATTAATATGGCAATCATAAAAACCCAATACCACATCAGAAACCAGTAATCTCCTTTATTCAACACTACATCAACTTCAACCCTAAATCAAAATCAAAATCAAAATCAAAATCCAAGAGAACGAGCTGCAAGATGAAGAAACAACACTACAGGATCAGAGCTCAAGCGCGAAGAAGCGTAACACCGAAAGAGATTGTGCAAATCATCAAACCAAGCACCGCCAGAAAGGAAAATTTCCTGTTTGGTTTAAAATCCGTCGATTAGTCACCAAGTGTTTTCAGAAACAAATTCAATTAGATTTGTCGAAATCGAATCTGGACAGAGAGAGGTGTTCAGAAAACTCACCCGATTGTGAGGCGGTTTTCAGGCACGCCGGTGGCGTAACCTCTGAAATAGAAGAACCGACTTACGACGTAGAGAACACCGAACGAAGCGCTAAGGCAAGGATGCCTAATTCCTCCCAAAATCATGAGCATGAAGAACAGAGGCATCATTTCAAGCGAATTCTGGTGTCCTCTCTGTAGCAATTTATGCTCAAGATTTCAGACTCAATCGATTTCCTCCTCGAATCAAAAATTAGGGCAAATAAATTCAATATCGAAACAGAGCATACAGAATCACATACCTGAACGCAATTGAAGAGCTTAGCATCCTTGTTTTCGGATTCCAGGGCATACAGATTCGGGTAAAACACCTTATACCTAAAATTAAGAAGACAAAAGTCGAAATTAAAAGATCGATGTGATCGATATTCACCAAAGGAGAAGGAGAGAAAAGAGAAATTACTTCTTGCGAGCTCTGCCGACTTGGCCGGCCATCCAGAAATTAAGAAAGGTGTAGAGAACAAGAACGAGGACGACGTAGCCATATTCGGCGGGCAAAAGCTCGATTGCGGCCATTTTTGGAGGTGAGGAGTGAGGGCAAGAGAGCTCCAAGGTTGGGGTTCTTATCGTTATTCAGCAACTTTTTCTCCAAGCCATTGGGTTTTCTTTAATCGGATCGGTCAACTGTGAAATGTGAATGGATCGATGATTAGGGTTCGAGATTCTAGAAATTTCCGTGGGTGAGGTGAAGAACTGAACAGTTTTTGCTTTTTGATAATTATTTTCTTTTTTTAATTGGTTATTTTAATTGCTAATGCTGGATTTTAATGTCTAAACCACAGGCGGCCGGATTCGGAATTTCAGAGTGATGTTAAATCGTATTTAAAATTATTGTTGGGAAAATCGAAGGATGGGACGGGATGGGATATTGATATTCTATGACATTACGTTAAATAGTTAAATTATCAATTAATTCATTTGTAAAATTTTAATTTGTATTAATTTTTGTACATTGAAAGATATTTAAGGTGGTTAGTTGATATTGTGCTCATGTTTTAATGATTAAAATATATTTATATTAGTATCTTGGTTTATTTTAATTCTTTTTGTGATTTTTCAGAATTGATGTTGTGTGGTTGTTCATAGGAGTTTGTTCATAAGTGGAGTTTTTTTTGAGTTTGACCATTTAATTCTTTTTGTGATTTTTCAGAATTGATGTTGTGTGGTTGTTCATAGGAGTTTGTTCATAAGTGGAGTTTTTTTTGAGTTTTGACCAATGCAAGGTTCGAACTTAAAGAACTTTTTCATTTAAAATTTTATGATTTTAAATGTTTATAATTAATATAAATGATGATTAGAGAACTTTTTCATTTAAAATTTTATGATTTTAAAAATTTATAATTAATATAAATGATGATTAGAGACCAAGTCGGGGAGAATAACTATAAAATACATAAGGTTAGACAAATAAAAAAAATCAGTTTAATTTTATCTAAATATTTTATCAAAACAAAACATCTTGTTTTAAATCCTGCCCTATATGTTGTTATACCTATGTCATGGGTGAAATTGTGCTTCAAAGTTCGCATGAATGGAAAGGAAGCAAATAGATCGAGTTACCAAAATTAAATTATTTGGACTAAACCATCTAACCGACCAGACCAATCAAAATATGGTGGAATTGACCCGCACTCGAACCAACCGGCCAGGCCAAATCAAATTATCTGGACTAGACCATCTAACCAGACTCGACCGAACCAATCTAAATACGGTGGAATTGACCCACTCGAACCAACCCAAAGAGAGGATCGACTTCTCTTGAGGTATGTTCCCACACCAACAGAACTCTTTTGTTGATTTCGGCATTGTAGTGTACGTACTTCTAACACTAGACTCGTTGCAGTTTTATTATTGGAATTATGAATGTTCGTTGGAACTATCACGTCGAAGGGTGCATCCAAATGACTGCATCAACAATATATATAGTCTACTTCCCATATGTCATATTGTGTAATATGTGTAGAACCACCCCATTAGAACATACAAATCAAACATTGTCGATCTGAAAAACAAGGACCCATCGCTAAAATTTAAAATTTAAGCTAAAGATGATGCACATACAAGTAATAGCATTCATATTATACACAGCTTAAATAGTAGGTTTCTGAAGGCTTAAGCAAGATTGTTGGGAGTACTAGCTACTGTGCTGAGTTGCAGCTGCAGCTGCCTCCCAATTTGTGCCATCAAACTTGAGAATCTTCACATGGGCCAGAGTTCCAGGATCAACGCATCGGAAAGTGACCGAAACCCCATCTGGGGTTGACCGTGAATGGTAAAACGAGGTGATCCCACACATTCTGCAGAAGGTGTGTTTGGCAGTGTGAGTCCCAAAGCTGTAGCTCGAAACATACTTCTCAGACTCTCCCAAGAGCTGGAATTTGTCGCAAGCCACGCTGAAATGTGTATTGCCCCTCATGGAGCAGTCTGAACAGTTGCATTCCCAGGCTGTGACGCTCGCCGGTGCTTCCATTTTCCATCTTATTCTCTTGCAGTGGCACCCACCACTGTGCACCACCATTATCTCATCATCTGAAGAACCCATATCCCTTCAAGGCCCTTGCTGGAACATCATCATCATCATACCAAAAAAAAAAAAGAAATCCCCTCCATTAATTAGTCCATGCAATAACATATACCAAATTTACATGTCTACCTGAGGGAGATGAAAAGGGTGGCAGAAAAACAAGCAAGACAGGAAAACTTACCAGCAATTTAGAATCAATTTGTATGGTTTTTATTTCCTGGAGGTGAAGATCGGAAGAGTATATATAGTTGGGAAAAAGAATAAGTGAAGCGGTGATGACTGTGAATGAGATATTGTCCAGGTGGCCTTCAATGCGGAAGAGCTCACAATGCTCCCATGAATTTAACCTTATCTTTTGATTCTCATCTGAGGTTTTTACTTTATTTTTATTTTTAATTTTTGAGGGCTTTCTAGTATTTTATATATAATATTAATTCTAAATCATGGTGTAGGAATTTCGAACTTAAAAAAGTTACTAATGTGTTAATCTCTTAATTCAGCATGCTAGTTAGAGCCATTTTTTACGAGTCATCCACGTAAATTTGTATCCAACATAGGACTGTTATCTCAATTATGTTACCATGTATAAGCCATTTAGTTAATTTATCATCAAAGTTCCACATTAACTAAAGGTCTTCATGTATAGTAAAAAAAACTCAGTTCTGAAGCTAAACCAATTGATTGTCGATTTTCATCCAACTCAGTTCCTCTCCTACCCTCCCCTTCATGCATGTTCAATGTTCTTCTCCCTTATATGAGATCTCTCACTTGACTAACGCTTTCTTCTTCGACATTTTAGATATGTTGTATCTTTTTGGTCCATTTCCCTATCGGATCTTGGAAATCATCATATCGGTATTAGTTTCAGTGTCAAACCAACGCCGACCAATCAGTGATCAGGTCTAACATTGACTAAGAAAGAAGTAGATTTATAATATATGAAGCTGACATTTTCATTGATATGAGATCTGGAATCTATTGTCTTTTACTATAATTTGTTCTTTACCTTCGAGGTGAGAACAAATAAAATATTAGGAAATTAAGTTCATATATATGAGACAAGAAATAATAATAATAATAATAATAATAAAACATAGGAACTTGAAACAAACGACAAAGGAAAATGCTTGGCACATATAAAATCAGCAAGTGCATTCCTTCGTAATCATTCTATGGGACCTATGTGCCTTTCTTTTCCTTGGATTCCTTAAATTTCAAAAAGTAGAGAAAAATAATGGGGGACTTCTTTAAATTTAGAAATTAAACAATGCCTCCTAAATTTCTCTGTTTTCACCCAATTTTGGCTAATTCTTTATTTATTATTATTTTTTTATTWTTTTWWTTTTTTGTTATGATCTTGAGCACTGGACCCACTAATAAATTTGAAATGACATTTTGGTAAGGTAAAATTTGCTTCTCATAGGCCTACGAAAACTAAAGGAATAATACGAACAATTACTACATGAGAATGTGATATGTCTCGGGGCGTGTAATGGAGTAAATACACAATTGAATGACTATACCAACTTCTCCTTGTGATCATTAATTCTCCTAGTGGTGTGACTGTGACGAACGAACGGCTCCATAATGATATGATAACTCTCACGACTTCATTAATAATTTCACTCAAAAGACTTGATAATTTATCTCCTCGTTTATATATTATGAAATAATCCCTTCCTTTAACTATCGTGAGATTTTGTTTCCACTACTTTGCGATTCCAAACTAGAGCCTCTTTCAGTTTCAGCCATCAAAAAACACCAAAACTTCCGTCACAAAAAGAAAACCAATTCCCAAAAGAAGGAAAAAAAAAATGTTAAGAATCCTTCAAACTAAGCAAATTTTAGTGCAGACCCAAGAAAGTAACCAATCAATCAAGAACTAACCTTGCAGCTCATCAGTCATGGGCTGGGCTGCGGCGTCGCGTCGGCCGCCGGACGGAACTGCCAACATCCACATCCTCTGTTTTGCCGCACATCACCGAGGGCCTCCGCCAGAAACCTCTCAATTTCTTATGCTTCGTCTTCTTCTTGCTCTCAACTTGTGGTTCTGGGTCCAATATTTCCGAATCGAAGCTCCTGAGGCTGAAATTATTGCGATCAGCAGGGTCTAGAAGGTCAGATAAGCGGCGAGAAATGCTCTGGATCTCGTAGGCGTCGAGGAGGGAGTTGTGCGGATTAGGTGTTTGTGAATTGTCCTGAATGAGAGTCGTGATTGCGTGGAGCCTGTAGCGGGAGGGCTTGGGGAGAATGGTGGTCCTGGTGAGGCCGAATTCGCGCATGGGCTTGGCTTCGGAGCCTGATCCATGGTGGAACCAAGCCCACGCCGCCGCCTTCACCGCCGCTAAGTCGTCGCCGTCGGTGGGGGCGGGCTTCTTGCGGTCGGGGAAAGGGTTGAGGGAGACGGATGGCAATGGCATGGGAAGAGGGAAGAAATGGTCTGATTTTAGGAGAAAGTGGAATATATGGAAATGTAAAGCTCCACGTTATTGTATTTACAAAGTTTTTTATGTTCACTCACGTTACATTCTTGTAGGGACTTTTCTTTGTTTTTTTTTTTCTCCTTTCTTAGTTACCACTTACCACACGACAACTTATAGGTTCTTAAACTTTCGATATCATGTTTAATAGATCTCTAAAGTGTTCTTGACCTTTTAATACTGTATTTGATGAGTTCATAAACTTTCAATTTTGTCATTAATTTCTATTTGTATTTTTAGCTTTTATCCATTTTGGTTATTTTACTTTTAACTTTAATTCATTTTAGTCCATATACTTTCATTATATTCATTTTAGTCCTTGTATTTTTAAAGAGGGATTATTTTGGTTCCTTAATTTTATTTTTAATATCATTTTTCTATCACAATTTCAACACAACACTATATACAATATATTTCTTGAAATGTAATTATTATTTTATATTAAAGAGTTTTCGTATAATTTATGTTAAAAGATAACACTGCACTTCAACAAAATCAACGAGGGAAGGAATATCCATGACTCCAAAAATATCAAATCAGTTGGGATTTTATTGCGAAATAAATAGCCTATATATAAAAAAAAATTAAGTTAAAAAATTGACATTTACCAAACAAAGTTCCATACCATTGAAGACGGTCACATGTTCAAAATCTTTAGGAGGACAAAATTTCTCTCTTGATAATTGAGTTCGAACTTTTTTTTTTTTTTTTGTCTCACTTGGTTGAAAAGTGCCGTAACAAATTTACTTTTATCAAAATTATTATTCTAACGAAAAAATGTTTATTAATAGAATACTTTTTGTTTGGTTTTAACATTTTAAAAGTGCTTTTGATTGATATTTACCGAATAAATGTTTATAAAATAGACAAGTTACTAAAGTGCAAATAATTAAAGTTATAAGAAAATACTTAATAAAATATAAGCAATCAAAATTACAAAAATAAATTAGTGAGAGAAAGTAGTGTAGAGAGAGATTAGAGAGAAAAATAATATATGTAAAGAGAAGTAGTGAAAAAAAAGTATGTAAAAGAGAAAAATTATTGACAGAAAGACCATCTGTATAATAAGAAGTTAATTAATAAAAGTTAGGATATTTTACAACTCACAATTGAATTTTTTAATAGAAAAATGTCAAATATGGATACAAGTTCTGTTTCAAAAGAAAATATATGGAGACATAGCACATATAGTCATTCATTAGTGAACTGATGCATTTCTTTATTGTTAAATATTTTAAAATTTAAATCAGAAATAAAAATAATTTATGTAAGAAAATATTAAAAAAAAATGGCAAAATCGTCTTGAGAATATATCCTCACACCATGAAAATCTCCTTGGATGCCTCTTCATAGCATCTTAGGGTGCTTGGGCCTAATGCCTACTCAATGGAAAAAAATCTTTTTAAAATAAAAATAAAAATTTAATTAATAGGTACTAATTYACCATATACTTAAGTTTGAGTTTATAATTGGCCCATGTACTTAGTTGAGCATAAGTTAAATTTATTTTTAATTTTTTTATTTCATCATATCGACCAATAAATTTAAATGAGTGGTAAAATTAGTATTTATACTATAATTAATCAACTTTTCATAAAGATATGTACCCGTGACTACTTTTGTAGATATGATTCAATACTTGCTAGGTTTGTATTTCTTCTCCAGCATACTTAGGTGTTGAGTTTGTACTATTTTTATTGTTAGGTTAGTTCATAAGCAAAATTTTATTTTGGTTTTGAAAAGTCATTACTTCCATATCTGATATTCAAGTTTTATGTGTTAAATCAAATTTAGTAGCATTCATTCTGGTATTTGGACACAAAAATGGAAAAACAATCATATAATGGAGTAATTAATATAAAATTAGAAAACAGAATGAAACAGAGAGAAAAGAGACAAATATCCCATCCTGTTCCAACTTTATTATTAATTCCGAACACCTCTTAACCAAGTCAAAGTTCCCCCTTTGCAACTGAATAAGAAGAAAAAGCAATTTCTTGCGAGTAAAAAACTGGAAATTATGGAAACCCAATGGGAATTGAAGATATTGGGCAAATATATATCCTAAAGATTTGGGGAGTTCTGCTTCAGCATTTATGGCTTCCAAAGGATGGTAGTTTCTGCAATCATGGAAGTGACTGTGTATGGATCCATGTTAGAAGCTGGCCTTCTGTCCTCAAAGTATCCTTTGCCCGATTTCTCCGTGTCTCGCCCTACTCGAATCGAAGCTCCTCGGTTTGCAACACCCTACATGCCACAAACCAAATCAGAACTATTTATTTTAGTCGAAAGGAGTATGTATATCATAATAGTACTCGAGTCGAGTCAAGGATGTTATTTATGGTTGTTTGTTTACCCATAAGAAGGAGTTGATATCGGCTGTTTCGTGTCGACCGGTGAGACGACGCTCGTTGCCTTCTCCATATGCGGCAATGTGTTCTTTGTGCCGCAGCCCCAATTTTTCTATGGCTTTCTTGATCACCTCGTAGCCTCCTTCCTTTCTCATGGACTTGGTACTGAAAATATTTTACACAAATGTCATCCATAAGTTCACGGACTAAAATATAATTATAAAAAAAATGTATTTAATTTATTACCTGTAGTTTGTATGGGCACCAGCTCCATTCCAATCACCCTGATATTTGAATGAAGAGACAAAATTCAGTTGACATCGGGAAAAAAAAAAAGAAAAAAGAAAAAGGAAAATGAAGAATGGAAATTGTAATTTGAAGTCTTGAACCTGAATTGGTTTGGGGTCAAGAGAAAGAACCACACCCGCAATTTCCGTAATCCTCTGTTAATTAGAGACCAAATATAGATTATTATTTTGTAAATTAAAAAAAAAAAAACATTTTGTTGGTTGGAATTTTTTTGAAGTTACCTCCAAAATGTACCGAGCGATCCACAGCTCATCCGCCGCCGATATGCCCACCGAAGGACCAACTTGAAATTCCCACTGCATAGCCAGCACCACGAATTTGGATTACAAATTTTTGAAGTTTAGAAATTTTTAATTCTAATAACTTCGTTGGTAGATCCTACCAACATTTTAAAGAATATTAAAATTTAAAAATTAAATTTATAATTGAGAAAATTATAATAGTTGACACTGGGTTTGCAAATTTGTTACTCAAAAAGTTAATTTACAAAACATTTTTAGTTGTCACTGTACTTCCAACTTTTTTTCATTTTAATTTCTATAATTTCAGAATTGTCACTACAATTCCAACTTTTTTTCATTTTAGTTTCTATAATTTCATAATGTTTACATTAGCCTCTCTTATACACAATGAAAACCATTTTATATAAATTTATGGCTATATTTTCATAAATTGTGTGAGTGAAGTATAATACTAAAAGAGAAACAAGATAGAAATAGAAAAAAAAAACTAAAATGGTTCTTCCTTATAAATATAGGGATTAAAATAAGTCGTTTAAATTTATAAAAACTAAAATGAATCAAAATTGAAAATACAGATACTAAAGTAAACATTTTAGAAGTATAAAAGTCAAAATAAATAAATAATCAAAGGTAGGAAATAATATTTTGAGCTAAAAGTTAATAATTGTAAAATGAAGGAAGTTTAAAGGAGGCAAGGAAGGCGAACCTGACCGGGCATGACTTCGCCGTTGATGCCGCTGATGTTGACGCCGGCGTATAGACACGCCTTGTAATGCGCATCAACGATGTCGCGCCCGAATGTTTTGTCAGCGCCCGCACTGCAGTAATATGGCCCCTGTCACCCAATTAAAATCCCAAATCAAAAATCAATTTCATAAACTTTCTTCACACACAAGAAAAATAAATAAATAAATCCAAAGTGAAGGCAAAATTATTATGGGTCACCTGAGGCCCAGGAAACCCGCCAATCGGCCATCCAATAGGCCATTTTACATCCCTCTGCAACAGCGTATACTCCTGCTCAATTCCATACCTGTTCTCTCTCCAAATTTTTAACCATGTCACAAAATTAAATCCTCAACCCACCACCAATTTTTCTTTCTTAATCGATTCAAAACCAAACCAAAATACCATGGCTCCTCGGCTACTACATCTGGATGGCTGAAGATCTTCGTCGCCGCGTGCCTCTTGTTTGTCGGAATCGGCTCTCCGCCCGGAGYGTAGGTATCACACATCACCTAACAAACCGTGTTTAAATATTTAATATATGAATTAAATTTATCCGATTAAGCAGTAATTTATTCATCTTAATAGCATATATGATATCCCACGCAAGAAAAATGATGAAAAATTAAAACTTACAAGAATGTTGTTTCCTCGTCTGAAGGGATCCCTGAAAATTGCTTGTGGGCTGTTTTCATTACACAAAAAACAAGGAAATTAAATTGAACTTATTCACCGTAATATACAGATAAAATGATTTTTTTTAAGGAGTTTAAAAAACTTACTATAAGATAACTTCACTGTCCTCTCCAGGGGCTTGGCCGGTGCTGGAACCGTCATAGTTCCACTTGGGCAGCTTCGAGGGATCGCTAACAGGCCCTGCAACAGTCTTCACTTCCCCAAAATTTAAAGTTAAAATTAACAAAGGAAAAAACAGAACAGAACAGAGAAAAACAACAAAACTTTGTCTCAATTCAAACAAAAAAAGTTTTGTTTTTGTATACCCTTGCTTTGCTTCTGACGTCGGTACCAGATCCACCGATCCTGTTGAAATAAAGCAGAAACAAAAAATGGGAATCGGAAAAGAAAGAAAATTGAAGATGATGGAGGTTTTAAAGAGGGGCCGGGGCTGACCATATGTACTCGGCAATGACCTTGTCGGTGAATTCGGAGATATTGAGGTTGATAAGATCGGAGAGGGAAGACATTTCTGATTTCTTTTCTGGTCTGAAAATAGGAATTTGGGCTTCAACGAAACTCACAGAGATGAACAGAGCTGTGGTCGGGGTAGGCTTTTTATAGCCGCGAACAACCCAAGAAATTCTTTTTTTTTTCTTTTTCTTTCTCGATTGTGTCTCGGTCAATTCGATTGTTGAAATTGTGTTTATTTTATTTGTTAATTTCGGCTGTGATTTAAGAAAGAAAAGAAAAAGGGCGGTGACTTCTGAAAAGGGAAATCCGTGTTGAGAATCGGATATTATTCCTTTGTGTTGATTTGTGATCTGTACTCTTCTTTTGTTTGTTTGTTTGGCAAAGTGATAGACTGATAGGGGTGGAAGAATTTAGTTAAATACTAGATTTAACTGCTAATTGCAGGGGTGATATCTGTAAACTGTTCATTGATTGCAATAGCAATTTTCTAAATTGTAAGGTTTGGAAATTGCTTTGTAGTGTTGAAAATTTCGGCTGAATAGAGTAGCAACAGAGCACAATTTGACGGGTTAAGTCATACATTTATAATAAAAAAAACTTGTGAGTTCGAATCCACACTGACATATGTTGTACTTAAAAAAAATTAAATGTAATAGATAGTTTTTAGTTTCATTCTTAATCCTCTAGAACATTCAATAGCATCGTTCGTGTATTACAAATTTCTGAATATGTTATTTTGAAAAAAGATCGTTAAAAATTGTTATTATTTTTTTAACAAAAACTTAGATGTACTAATTAAATTATTACTCTATTAAGAAATGTTTAGATGAAGAGATAAGCCACTTGAATGTTGTTTGACGTATGAAACTCCATCTAACAACTTGTTCAAATGACCTATCTGTATATCTCAATGTATTAATAAAATGATAATTTAATGATAAATTAGTTTTTTATTAATAAAAGTCGAACAAATATTTTTATATAAATTATTTAATTTATAATTTTTAATAAAAAATTAATGATCAGATTGAGAATTACTTAAAATATTTGGAAACTAATGATTTAATTGAGAAACTTTTATGCTTCATATATTTTGTTGTCTAAAATTTCAAATTATTTTTATGATCCAATTTTTCAATGTTGGTTAAAGAAATATTTTTGGTTGAGTCGGTGTACTCCTAAATTTGTAATAATTTGTCTCTAAAATCGTGCCTCTCCAATAATCTCATAAAACAATCATCTAATTATACAATATTTAATTGTTAAAAAAATTCATAAGATATTAAATTTTAGGAATGCGATCATCGTAGTTGAACTTATTCCTCCTAAATTTTTTAGAGTTTACTAATGTGATGATTAACTCAATTATATTTTTAGAAAGTCAATCGAACTTGAGTACATTCATCTTTTAAGATAAAGTTTGACATTTTATATTTCTTTTTAAGTATTCTCTATAATCAAAACTATATTTACAGCACGTTTATTACGGTGCCTTAAAAATGGGAAGTAACGAGGCCTGCCTAAAAGCATAGCATAGTAATAAAAACTAAGCACTAGAAAAATTATGAGAATGGAAATGTGCATAATCGTTTTAACAATTTATTATTATTATTATTATCTTTGAATTGGAATAAGAGTAATTTATCGGGAAAAAGAAATAATAAAATATGTGTTTGGCACTTCCTTTAGACAAATTTTAAAAATTATCCGTGGCACGTGGCAGTAAATAACATTCGCAAAGAAAAAGAAGGAAAAAATGTGGCAGTCAATAATTGAACGAAAGAGAAGACCAAAGACGGCAAGACAAGAACATGCTCCCACGTGGCTCTTATAGGTCGACAAAGATTTCATTTCTTCCTTCTCTTTTTCACTCTTAGACTTGGACACCTTTTTCTTTTTTTTTTCCAAGAAAAATTAATATTTGTTATTTAATATTCATTAATTTCTCAAAAAAATTAATATTAATTAGGCATTTTTATAAATAAAAATAATAAAATAATATATTTATTTATATTTAGAAGAAATATATAAACAAGAAACAAGAAATTTAAAATATAAAAAAAATGAAAAACAAAAATAATTACCAAATACTTGTATCTATAAAAGAAAATTAAAAACGAGTTTCTTAGGTTTATAAACAGAAAATGTCATGAAACATGCTTTTAAAAGAATGCAACCATAAAATAATATTATTTTAAATCTTTTTCTTCAACGTGGAAGTTGGGATCCATGCCAAATTGAATATAATAATGATTTAAATTCTTAAAGATCTTTTTTTTAATTCAATAATAGAGGGAGGTTAGAATATGTACCTCAACTAATTGAGTTATATTTAAATTGGTAAAATAATTAAATTTTACCAATTTTGATACATAATTAAATTTTGATTATCCATATATGTAAAAATAATTTAAAGATATAAAAAAATTATCGGGGAAGATTTGAACTTACGATCTCCTAGTAAAATAGAATATAGATACTTTTACTGGAGATCAGATTGATAAAAATAAGAATAAAAATAAAAAATTAAAATTAGTTTAATGGAGCAAGATATGATCCTATATGGTTGGTTCCATTCCATATATATGATTCGATTCTTGGAACAAAAACAAGTGGCCTACAACACTCTGAGTCGTATTGGGGCCCACCATACATCAAATTTCTCAAATCAAATCACTTCCTACCGTCCATTTTGAGTATTGGAACAACTATTTTTATACTCCAATTCGTCCATGTGAACTTAATTGCGGTTAGTATTTTTGGTTGTTTGATTACATTTTATGCCTACTTGCCACGAACTTGTAGGAACTAGAATTAACAATGTCACCTTTCCTTTCTTATTTCGATAGGATTTCTGTTGGCTCCCTTTAGAGAGACTCGTTTTACCCAACATAATTTTTCCTTATACAATCATTAAGACTTGTTTGCCATTATATTTTTATTTTTATGTTTTTTAAAATTAAGCCTGTAAAACACTATTTATGTATATATACACACATACATATACATTTTTTTTTACTTTTTAATATTTTTTTCTCGATATTCGTGAGTGTTYGGACTAACTTAGAACCTACAACATTTGATGGCGAGAAACACATATAAAGTAGGTGCCTATCATGAGATTTGAATCCATTCCCTCCTAATTAACTCTAATCCATTTGGACCAATGATCTACCTATAATGGTTAAAAATATAGTTTTTTTAAAAAATAGTTTTCAAAGTTTTTGTTTTTAGAATTTGGCGAAGAATTGAAATGTGTTGGTAAGAAAAATGAAAACATACTAAGAAAATTATGAGCAAACAAACATAATTCTTAAAAAGAGAAAATTAAAAATGAAATAGTTATGGAAGATGTTACATAATAATTTTTTGTAAAAGGAAAAAAAATCCATTAAGTTGTTATTAAATTTTCAAATAAACTAACCTAAATAGAGAACAACTAGTTAAAAGCATGTATACTAAGGAAAAAATTGACATTATTGAACTAAAAAATACAAATAATATCGAAAGCTATAAAATAACTCGAGCCTACTCAACTAATTAAAAATATATATATAGAAAAAAAGGTAAGTAAGTATACCAAATTTTGCGAAGAATGATAGGGGTGTGGGGATCCTAGCCACATGCTTTAGTTGGTACGGATTTTCTTTTTTTAAAATCAACATAAATATAAATAGAGGGAGGAAAATAACTTATCTTTGGTTGGAAAAATAATAATGTTAAAAAGTAATTGACATGAGCTTAGTTCAATGATAATTGTCACCTATTTATAATCTAAATGTTATGAGTTCAATTTTTCCACCCTACTGTCTCTACTCACAAAAAAAAAATAGTACTAAAAGTAAAAACGAATTTGTTTTTCTTAGCGAAGTTTTTTTAGGGCATCTTTGGTAGAGAATTTAAATTATACTTATTGTTTTTTGATTCACTAAATCAAATGGATTTTATTTGGAATGGTTGTTTTGAAAGCTGTGTTTTTGGATTCTATAATCCAAATAGAGAAAATTCTGAAAATAACTATGGTATGTTTTTTACTGTTTTCAAATTTTGAATCCAAAACTTGTAAAATGTACAATTATATTTAAAAATATAAGAACTTTGAAAACCATTTCACGTTATAAAATGATTTCATTTTTGTTAAAATTAAAATATTTAAAATATAAATATATTATAAATGACATAATATTGTCAAAATACTAATTCTATAAAAAAAATATTATAACATTTATCTTAATAAATTAATTAATAATATTTTAGATTAAACTAAATATTTAATAATAGGTGACGACTTTATTTAAAAAACACATTATTTTTTTATATTTAAATTTAATTTTCATTTTTGTACCAAATACATATTTGAAAACATGGAATATTTGAGATTTTAGTTTTTAGATCATTGAACCCTTAGTTGTTCTGTGTTGTCCAAGAGAAAGAAGTAGAAAAGCTTTGTGTTTTTTTACCATGTCCTGTGGGATGGTTAGTATGTGTGGGTGAACATCGGTTGGTCGGGATCAATTTGATGTCGAAAACTGACCTAGTCAATTTCCAAAGCTAGAAATCGATGGTTTTTTTTAACCATTTTTGCTCCGGCTGACCGACCATCGGTTTGGTCGGTCGATTCGTCGAAAAATCAACACTTAAAAAAAAAATGAAAGGGGTGAGAGTCATGGGATACCAAACGAAGAAGTAAACTATGAGGGTGGAATGTGGGAGTGAGAAGACGAAGAAGAGGGTGTCTGTAGAGTAGGCTGTGGGGCTGGGAACTAGGAAGAAGAAAAGAAAAGAAAAGAACAGAACCTACGAGAAAGATGAAGAGAAGAAAATTTAAAAATGGAGGGGAGAGAAGAGAGAAAGAAAATGAGAGTACGTGGAAGAAGAAAGATAAATTAAAATATAAAACTAAATAAAAAAAGATAACTAAAAAAAGGTAAATAAGAAAAAGTTCAAAACTGCTGCAGCAACAATAGACTAAACTTTTTTTTTTTAATACTAAAAATAATCGGTCGGTCGAAAATCATTTCTCTGACCAAACTGACCGATTATAACTCGATTTTTCTTTTTGTAAATTTATCACGCAATGTCACAAGTATTAATTATAATATAGTTCTTTTTAATAAAGAAACATGCATTGAAATTAGAAAAAACAAGTAAACTTGAGCATAATTTATCTAGTTAAGATATATATTTTTGAACAAAAGGTCGAAAGCTAACATCATTAGTCTTACAAAAATCATAATCCCGACTAGTTAGGTGATAGAAGTGCAACCATATACCGCATTTGTTGATCTCCACCTCTTTGTTGAACTAAAATATTAAGTGAAACTTAATAGGAACATATAGTATGTGAAACTTTTTTTTTTTCTTTTAATTATTATCTATGTTTGAAAAAGTTATATTCTTTCCGAAGGATGGCTCATTTAGGGAACATATTCTCAAATTCTTCTAGTGACGAACTTTAATAAATTAAATGGCTTCAGGACTGTTTTTGCAAGTGCCCATGGTTCCCCCATGACACAATCGAAGGAGGAACTTGATCCTCTCGAAAGTTCTTCAAAATTATATCTTAATTTGTATACGCTTTTTAAGGAACACTTAATTAAACATTGTAATTATTAAATACATTAAAGAAATAAAAACAGTACTTATAGCAGGCACTTTTTTCTTTTGAAATTATATTTCGAAAGCTCGGGTCAATGAATTAACGTAAGTTTAATTAAATTTTCTCCTCAACCTTAGGTATCGGAAATTAACCCAAGACCACATGTGATTATCAATATTGACGGAGTGAAAATTATATTATAAGAGTTAAAATCATTATTGAACTCAAAAATTTAAGTGGGTGGATTTACGGTAAAAACTTATATTTCATTTTTTTTTTCAAAAAATGAAATATAAATTTTATGTATTTGTGGTCCAAGTGGATGATATCATTTCTATTAATATTCCACAATGATAGTGGCTTCTTTGTATTTAGTTGTTGTCGATTGTCACAAGGAGAAAAAAATATTAAAATTTAGGTGAGTTGAGATTTGTTTTTTCAATTTAAAAATATGTAGGGATGAAAATTTGAAATTTCCAATTTTCTTAACTAATTGAACTACCATAAGATTGACTAATGAATGGGAATTGCGAGAGGCTTGTTAGCAGCACCAATATTCATATTCCAAAGCGGTCGCTCCAACTCCACTCCAAGCCTACAGTTGTTGTAAGCCATCTATGTGAACATAAAGTTGCCAAGAACTATTCAATCCACCTTGTTTCTGGGATTTATTCTTAAAGTTAAGGCCATGTTCTTTGGTTTCAGTTGTGTGATCCATGTTGGATATAACAAGGACCATCACTTTTATGTATGTTTTTTGTTAGATCGTAAGATGCCCAAATTAAATCAAATCAAGAGTGGGGGAAGTACAAAGAGTTATTTGATGTGCCTGAGGGCGTGGGTCGAGTTAGTGGGTGTGCATGAAATTTGGAACCCACAGACAAGACAGCACAGGAGAAAAGAGAAAATTAATTAAGATTCGACAATATCGAAAAAAAGCTCTTTTTTTTTCCTCAAAGGATAAAAATTACTAAGGAAAAAAAAAATAAAGAGAGAAAAATTTTAAATGGAAAAATAAATATATATTTACAAAAAATTTTGGGGAGAAAAATTAGAAAACGATGTTAAGGATGAATAAACCACCACTCAACCTAAAAATTTAAGTCGATGGGYTGAGTAAATTTAATTCATTTATATGGATTCTAAACAAACAAAATAGAAATTTTCGATGTAGCTTTTGGTTTGAGTATTACGAGTTAACCCTAAGCCTTAAGTTAAAAGGAGATTAACATAAAGGTAAATATTGTCCTTAATTTCGCGCTGTCATATAACTTAATAAAAAAGAAAGGGCATGTGAAGAAGTGCATTTAAAGATGGTGTCAGTTCAGACCAAGACCGAACTGGGCATCTATCCAAAAGTGCTTGGTTTCCTATTTTTATGGAAAATAAACAGTATAATTCAAATGGGGACTTCTTCCATTCTCCAACGGTTACTTTTTCATCCGTTATAAATACCAATTTGAACGAACATGGTTGCTATGCAAAAACTTGCTAACTATTTACTTATCATTTATCATTCAGCATAAGACTAACAAGATCGTCGGAATACTAATTTGTTTTATAGATTTTTCTATCTTAGAGTGTTTTCGAAGATTTATTGTGACTATTGATAATTAATTTTTTGATACGAACACTGTCTACAAATTTCATTTAAAGTGACTCATTATCTTATTAATTTTAATACTATATTTGGTGTTAAGTTTTATAAATAAATACATGCCATAAATTGCAATAAGAATCTACTAGAACAAAAAAGTTCAACATTTTAAAAGATTCCAATTTTGTAAATAGTTGTAGCCATATGTAAAGATAAGTAAAAATCCCTGTACAATGACCATAGCGCGTTTCCTCAAAAAAAAAAAAAAAAAAAAAAGACAATAGCGCGAAGTCTAGGAGTTAGGACCATAGGCTAGATGTTGAAAATTGGGCCTTAAACCCAGCCTAATAACCAGTTCATACACAGTAGGTCAGGCCCAATAAGAGCTCGGCCCATGAAATCGTCAGCTCCTCGCTCCCGCTCGAATTCAAAAATGTCGAAGTCTCTGCAATGAGCAATGTGAAGTTTCGTCTCCATTCTCACTAGGGAGGGCGAGGGAGATCATGGGAGTTTCTAAGAGAGAAGCGGCTATGACTGAGGAAGCAGTAGAAGCACAGGATCTATTGCCTCAGAAAATAGCGAAAATCCTCGACGAAGCACGGTTATCAAACGCCGCGCACAACCGCAAGCTCAAGGAGCTATGTGTTCTACGTTCCAAATCCAAGTCTCCTTTGGAATTCCTTACCGCATTCTCCAAAACCCTCACCCCTCTCTTCAGTTTCCACCGCAGAATTACCTCCGCCGAGCGCGTCGTTCGCTTCATTTCCCTTTTTGCCACTGCTAGAGACGCCAATTTCGATTCACATGCTGACGAGTTCTTGGAGGAATTTCTGAAGTTTCTTCTCGCGGGATCTTGCGCAGCAAATAAGTCTGCTAGGTTCCGCGCGTGCCAGATTGTTTCTGAGGTGAGATCCTAAACTGCGTTACAGTTTTCTTGTTCTCGGAGTTGGAAAAGTGATATGGACTTAGGTTTTCTTTTCTTCCTTTGTTTGTTTGTTTCTTTTTTATTAAATTGTACGATAGAATTATACCTTGCCATCTGCTTGCTTTCTAGAGCTGAACTCAACTGATTGGCACGAGTTTGAAATAATTTGGAATTTGAATTTTGTGTCCCGTTTTCTAACTGTCATTTCCTTATCCGTTTGCTGGAAAATGAAAAGAATTCTGGAATTAAGTAGTTCACGCGGGTAAAGCGGAATATTATGCGTCTCGAGTTTCCTCAAATGCTTTAAACGATAGACTCGATTTTGTCGCGGAATCTGGGAACTGAGATTGGAGAGGTCAATACGAGGAGTTCTAGTAGTTTTGGGTACTTTTGTTCCTAATAAATTAAACTTGCAAATCGAAATACTATTTTCAAATTTCCTGCGTTTCATTTTTTCGATGTTCCTCTAGTAAAGCAAAAACAATCTGAAGAGCTGTTGATTTATAGGTATTTGATGAGACCTTGCAATTTTCCTTAAACTTTTGAGCGTCGGATGCTCTTATTCATGATTTTATAGGAGTCTTTTACTGAATATTTATTCGCACTACTTTTAGTTGACTGCTGGTATGCTATAGTTCAGTTTCGCTGTTGCTAATTTTCACGATAACTTTGTTGTTGATCGATTCATTTATAGATCATCATGCGGCTACCAGATGATGCAGAAGTCAGCAATGAACTCTGGGATGAAGTTGTAGATCACATGAAGCTGCGAGTGCAGGACAAGGTTCCTTTAATCCGCATGTTTGCAGTTCGCGCTCTTTCACGCTTTGCAAATGATAGTGAAAACAGTGATATCCTCGATTTATTTCTCGAGGTGCTTCCTATGGAGCAAAATGCGGTGAGTATGTTAAGTAGTTTAAATTGTTATATATACGTGGGTACACAAACAAACTGTTTTTGTCACTTTGATGTAATTCGTCTATTTTTCTCGTACAAAGAAAAACTTTAAGCATCTTTTGAATGTCTTTTGAAACCTATTGCTCTAACAGTTACATGCAGGTTGTTAATCTATTTTTCCTCCTTAACAGCTAAGGATCAATCAAGTTGCTTGCACATTCACAATGCAATAATGCCTTTAAATAATTAAGTTCAATCATGTTTCACATTTACAAATGGTTATGGTTATATCTATAAGAGTGCCTCCAATTTCGGTGGTTCAATCTTATTGTTTGCAGGAGGTCAGGAAAACAGTATTACTATCATTGCCACCTTCTAATACGACTTTGCAAGTGATAATTGATTGGACCTTGGATGTGAGCGAGTCTGTCCGCAAAGCAGCATATTGTATATTAGCTAATAAATTTCCTCTTCAAAGTCTCAGGTAATCTACAGGAAGACACCTTATTTTCTTTTACAGTAGGGTCCAGGTTGGATGGGAAAAATTTTCCTTTCTTAGTACTCCTGCCTATAAGTCTTTGCTAGAATGTATGTGACTTAGATATTTTGGTTTGTTCTTTTTTAATAGCATCAAACAAAGGACGATAATTTTACAGAGGGGACTTGCTGATCGTTCTCAAGCTGTTTCAAGGGAGTGTTTAAAACTAATGACAGATGAATGGCTTACTAAATGCTGCCATGGCAATCCTGTAGAATTGCTCAAGTATCTTGATGTTGAAACCTATGAACGTGTTGGTGAATCTGTTATGGGGGCCTTATTAGGAGCGAATTTGTTGAAACTGCATGATGGTGAAAGCATCCGCCATTATATACTAACTGCGGGTGACGGGGCCGAAGGTTAGTGAGCTTGTCCAATATTCAAATACTTATGGTTTCCATATTTCTAACTTTTCATGGGTGATTCATGGTAGTCAATTTATGCAATGTATCATTATTGCCATGTCCTAGCCTATCCTTCCATAATTGGAAGGCTTGAGCAAGCAAACAGAAGAGATTATTATTATTATTATTTTTTTAGCTCCAAGTGGTTACATTTAAATTAAAAAGCCCATTACAAACCTGTAGGTAAATGTTCCCAACTCGTTGCTCATTGAAGTGGTTGTAATTGCTGGAGTAATTTGCTCTAGTGATTTCAACACTTCAATCGCTGCCAACTTATTTGCTCATTTAACTCGATGAAAGCATTTCATTATACTGTGAGTTAGGGTTGTACATGCTATGGTAAAATGATGGTTCCCTCTCTTGATATTAGGAGACTCACTACATTGCACCCCAGGTATTCAACTTATGGAAGCGGAAGTTTCTCTATACTGGAGAACCATTTGTAAGCATATCCTAACAGAAGCGCAGGTAAGTATATCCGTTGCATCTCCCCATCATTTTATTCTTGATTCGTGTTTGTCAAACTCAATACCTATGTGTAGTAAATATTGGGTGAAAAATAATCTTTCTAGAGATTTGTAGGCTAGTTTTTATTATAAATGAAAAATTCAAAATGGGGCCCTCTCGAGATTTGGCCCTCGCGGGACAAGGAACCCCTTGTTGAATTGGGAATGAGAGTTTTCCTCAAATTAATTTTAGGATTTATTGCCTAGACCCTAAACCCCGACTGTCATCACTCTCGACTTATTTATATATAATTGAACTTTTTTTTATGATCTAGTAAAAAGTTTGTATGGTAGGACTGCTTGAGCAAATGATGACAGATTCGAGTAGACTTTTCGTGGGATATAGGTATAATTTATGAACTTAGCAAGATGAAAGTTGTTGAGGGATGTTTGAAACCTTATATTAGCAGCAATTAGATCAAGGAAGAGTGGTGCAAATAAAGGAATTCCTTGGCTCCATAATGCTATTGCTATGTTGTCCCACATCATGGTAAAAGTGCTAAGCCCTTTATAGTCATCCATAAAATTTCACTTCTAATGCATTTTTGGTGTTTGTCTCCTCGAAAACTCTATTGGACCTTTACTCATATGAAAACTTGTTCTCTTATGAGCGATCCTACTCCTTTAGGGAAGGGATTTAGCCTCATTCTCTGACAACTAATCTAGCATGTGATTACAATAATATAAATAATTCTCCAATTTAATTTAACTTTACTTGTTCACGGAAGCAATTTTTAGATATGAGCTTCTCACAATCATCCACGACCCTTAATTTTGGGAGAAAGGTATCCCTTTAAGAGAGTAAAGGGTAAAGAGTGTCATTTTTATTTATTCATTTCTTTTGCCTTTTTCATGTTTAAGTAGGTAAATTATAAGAATTAGTAATTCTATATTTTTTCTGACACCAAATATTGTAGGATCAGACGGTTGTCTTGTGAGATTAGTTGAGGTGCGCGTAAGCTGGTCCGGACACTCATAAATATAAAAAAAAAATTATAAGTTCAGTCTTTCGATGGTTCAGTTCATTTAGTTCTTAAACTTAATTTTTTTTTATAATTATTTTCTCTTTGAATTATAATTTGATATTGTCCTAACTAATAATAACATTCATAATTGATAATGTAGCATGTCTATGGTACAAACTCCAGTTGATTTGACACAACTTGCATACAAATGATAAATGGTAAAATAAACAATTGAACAAAATAAAGTAAACATGCAATATATTCTGTAGGAAATCTCTTTTATTGATGTGCCACTCTGTTCTTCCATTTGTCCATTTCTTTTTGTCATGTTATGCCAAATAAGTCAATATGTATCCAAAAAGGACGCCACATCATCGTTTTGTCAACCAAGTCATCATTTAGTCGGTGGCGTTAGCGGTAAGAACATAACAATTCAAAGTTTAGCTACGAAACTGAAGATTTAGGAACAATTTGTAAGTTAACCTTACATATTCATTTTTTTTGTTTCTTAATTGTATTTAAATCTTTTTAATCATCATAGTACGGCGACTAAATTAGTAAATGATTTGGATTTGAATTTCTACACTTCAATGCATCAATGTAAATAAGTTCCTGAAATTGAGCCATCGTGGGGTTGAGTTTTCTCGAACATGACAACATACCAGACTTCATATCAACTGATAATTTGATCTTTGTAAAATTTTCTTGGGTAGGAAAAAGGTTCTGATGCTGCAGCCACTATGGGTACTGAAGCAGCGGTATATGCAGCTGAAGCTTCGGATAAAAATGATCTTTTAGAGAAAATTCTTCCTGCCACAATTTCTGATTATGTAGGCCTAGTCAAAGCTCATATCAATGCAGGTGGGTTTTTCTCTTAAAGCAAGAATATGGTACATTGTTGTTGCTAAGCAACCTAAAACGACCTTGTAATTTCAGGGTCCAGCTATCGGTTTGCATCAAGACAACTACTTTTGCTTGGAAGAATGCTGGATTTTTCTGATGCTGCAAATAGGAAGATTGCTGGTGCATTTCTGCGGGAAGTGTTGCATATGTCTCCGGATCATGAAGTGGATGATGATGGGAACTTGGTGGTTCTAGGGGATGGAATCAATCTTGGAGGAGATAGAGATTGGGCAGTTGCTGTGTCTGGTTTGGTAAAGAAAGTCCATGCTGCTGCTGGTGAATTTGAAGAAATTATTCTTGAGGTAGTTGAAGAACTTGCTCGACCATGCAGAGAGAGAACTGCAAACTTTATTCAGTGGATGCACTGTCTTGCTGTGACAAGTCTTCTCCTGGAAAATGCAAAATCATTGAATTTTATTAATGGAAAAGTCACAGGACCTGCTGAACTATTGGAGTCGATATTGCTTCCAGGGGTAAAGAAAATTTTGTAAATCAGCTGTTTGATTTTGCATATTTCTCGATATTGATAATCTGTTCTTGCATATTGAATTTTTGAAAAGCGGTTGACAATTTCCTTTATATGATCAGTTGTTTCACCATACCATATGTATCATTTCTTACGCATTGCCCAAAAGTTGATTCAGTAAAACAATTTTTATCTGTGAATACCCTCCAAGTCGCTAGCTGATACTGACACTTTGAACCATGGTTAGCTAGGACATGTACTACTTTGTGTGTGTGTGTGTGTATGATTAGCCAATTATATCAGAATGTGATTCACTTGTGGCTATTGTTACTCCTATATAGAAGGGGAAAAACTACTATTTGGAAATCAATTGAAGTATGAGGTGGAGTGTTCTAGGTATAGCTCCTCTCTTTTTGTGAAAGTCTGCAATATTTGCATCAATTGCATGAGTGGTGATTATATGCTGCTTGGGCAGCAATCCTTGCGGCATTCTGCAGCTTGATTTATGTTTTGGAGTTATGTAGTTCAGAACTCAAATTATCCAACACTAACTTTATTCATTTTGTATTGCAGGCAAAACATGTTCATTTAGATGTTCAAAGAATTAGCATACGTTGTCTTGGCCTCTTTGGATTGCTAGATAAAAGACCAAATGAGAAAGTTCTTAAACAGTTGAGACATTCCTTCATTACGGGGCTTACCCCAATCAGCACAATGTCTTGCAAGGCATTATTTGATCTTGTAATGTGGCATGGTCCCCAGGAGGTTGACAAGGCCTTGGGACAGGATCAATCACTGCAGTCTTCATTTGATGGGACATCTTTTCGTTCTATGAACTTATCTGAAGCAGATGAGGATTTTAATATGGGATCACTTGATCTCTTATATGCTGGACTTGACAACGATGAAAGGTACAGCCCTTCAGCAACTAATGAAATTGAGTCGGTTCAAACCATTGTTGCAGAGGGGTTTGCAAAGATTCTTCTTCTGAGTGAAAACTATCCAAGCATACCAGCATCTCTACATCCTCCACTTTTAAGCAAGCTTTTAAACATTTATTTTTCCAGTGAGAAAGATCTCGAGAGGTGGTTCCTTCTGCACTTTTATTTTACAAATCTAATTTACCATTTAAATATTTAAACATTTAAGACTTCAATTGATTTTGTCTTAAATCAGGTTGAAACAATGCCTATCTGTATTCTTTGAGCATTATCCATCCCTCACAGTTGCTCACAAGGTAAGTTAAGTTTAACTTCAAATGGATATATTTTCTATACACCTGAGGAAGCTTGAACTTGTAATTTCTCAGCTGAGTGGTATATTTTACTCGCAGAGGTGGATATCTGAGACTTTTGTCCCATTTATGCGTTCAATGTGGCCAGGCATGAATGGAAATGTCGGAGGTTCTGCTGTTGAGGTAACAAATATGCGCAAACAGGTAGTCCAAGCATCACGTTTTATGCTGCAGATGATGCAGGCTCCTTTATATGCGAATGATACCGAAAGGAAGTATGAAGATGGATGTATGGGAGATCAGGAAGTCTTTGATAGTATTAGAAAACCTCCCCTTGAGTGCAGTGAAGAGGGGCTTGCCATTCGAATAGCCATAGAGGTAATTTTAGCTTGTTTGAGGGCATGCATGTGAATTTTAATGTGGTAAATGCCTAGTCTTGAACAATGGTTAATAGTTGATGGAATCAATCTTATGTCGATGTTCATGCTTATTATGAAGTTTCAAATTTAGCGTTAAGTGCAGTTCGTATCACACTGTGTTTCAAAATATCAATATATCATGCTTAATTCTTGGCAAACATGAGTTTATGACTACTGTGATACTCATATGTATATTTTAGATTCTCAACACTCAGAATTCCTGTCAGCTGTATTTCTAGCTAACGTACTTGAATATTTTTTAACTTGTCTAAAGGTAGGTTTGAGGCTCTCTCTTTGCGGTGCAAGTCTAAATTTAAATAAAAAATATTGATACAAATGTAAATCAGAAAATTTTAGTTCGTCAATTATCTCATAAGTAGATATTTTAAAGGTCATTTTCTACTTCACGATTGTTAATTATTAACATGATCAACTTACTGTTTAATTGTTGTCTTCAATATATCTTCTAAGCCTTAATGGTAAAAGTAGTAATGTAATTACCATAACTCATAATATATAAGCATTACACATAGAAGTAAATGTTTTTAGTTTAAAATTTTGATAGCAAATTGAGAACTTCAGACTCCATGCATTCTCAGATGTAAACTTCTTATGATCCAAGAAGATGATAGATCCCCGGTACTGAAGCAATATGTAAGAAGGGTAAGAAGGTTCGGTAAGGTAAAAAGGGGATGAAATTAGGTGTGGGCCTGAGTTAGTTAGAGGAATTTTGGGGTAAAGGGAATTAGTTATATATACTGCTGTGCCATGGAGGGTAGGGGTATCTTTTTGTTAGTGGTTAGTATCCTTAGAAGGATTGTAAGGAGAGGCAAGGGAACTCTCGAATCTCCCTCAATCGTGTAATTTCCCTCTTTTAACATAAATAATAGAAGTATATTCTATCAAAAAGATTTAAGATTCAAGGCTAAAAATTTGAGTCGTCCTAAGGAAAAGCTTCAGACTCCACATTCTCATAGAGTTGTAAACCTATTCTAAATGAGATGTAAACCTCTTATGATCCAAGAAGATTTAAGATCCAAGGCTAAAAGTTTGAGTCTTGTCCTACGGAAAAGCTCAAGGTGTAAGCCTCAAAATCCTCTTAAAGCTTTATGTCAGTCATGGATTCTCCTAAAGAAGGTCATTTTGGATGTAATGACTCGGATCTCAAATATCTGTCAGGGCACCGAGAAAGTTACTTATATCTGAAGCAATGGTGTAGATTGATGTAGTTGTGTGGGACCAATAACCTACTTCAATATATTGTATATTTGTTAGAGGTGATCTGGTCACTTGAGGAAACAATTTGTTGTAGCTAGATCAAGTGCAAGAAAAGTATGACCTCTCTCAATTCTGTTTGTCTGTCTCTCTTTTTCTTGCTCCATACTTCTTTATATCCCTCACTCTGTCCCTTTGGCTTGCTCCATCTGTATGCGTTTCTGTTGCTGTTCTCTCTCTCTCTCTCACAGCTGTCACTTGGAGATCTCTGCCTCCTCTTTCAATATCTCTTTGGTTAATGAATAAACCCTTTCTTTAACTGAACAGGTTTTTATCAATCTTTCTTCTGTTTATAGGTCCGAGTTATTTGGGTTTTGTCTTCAACGCCTGATCTCAATTCAAATCTTAAATGACTCATAATAATTGGATTGTGTTTGTTTGTTATATTTTGCCCTTTATTTTCTTCATCTCATGCTTCGTAATATAAATGTTATAAGTCAGACCTTACTGAAGTTTTTTTTTTCATGCTTAAATCTTAGAGGACTATTGTCTTAGTGCACGTTGCACTTAAAAAAAATACTATCATTTGTTAATCAAACATGTTAAGATTGATGGAACGCTCAAGAGAAGCTAGAAAAGTGCACAGTTTTGAACCCTGTAATTCATACTAGTTTGAGGGGAGTGTAGATTCTGCATTAACATAGCTGTCACAGACTCACATATACGTTAAAGTTGGCCAAGTTGACTAATTTGAATTGTACCAATTTGAATTGTACCAATTTGAATTTTCTGTCTATTTGTTTACCATCTTTGCTTTTCAATTTTCGATCATTCATTCTTGTCTAAATTTGTAAAAAGTTGGTCCCTTTTACGTTAACTTGCCAAGAGTGTGATACTTGTTGAATTAAACAGAGAAATAAAGTTTGTCTCATTTGCTAAATATCTGACTTTTTGTCTGTTGCATCCAGTTCAATGTTGTGGTTTACTGACTTGTTAACATTTGATTGATACTTCTTTGAGGTTGCAAGCTTCCGTGGAAAGAAGACACCTGCACAAAAGTCATATGTTTCTGCTTTGTGTCGTTTACTTGTGTCGCTTCATTTTCGCCCATCAGAACAAGGTGCTATAAGGCTAATGAGAAGACTACTATGTCATGTAATTGAAACTGCATCATCAGATAAGGATCTTGTCAAGGAGTTAAAGCGGATAGGGGAGCATCTCACAGCTATTGACAAACAACCAGATCTTGAAATGTTGCAAGATCAAGCTCATCTAATTTTAGGTAAATGTTCCTTATTCATTTGCTGCTTCTTGGTTTGACGACAGTTCTAAAAGTTCACTGAACAAAAACTTCAACGAGTTATGTTTCCTGAGTAATACCTTCTTTTAAGTAATAGAAGGGACCAATTACGTGGTCTGAGAGTGGTTTCCACCCCTTATTAAAAGTCATATACCAGGGTCTATAATCACGTTAGACTTTCAATTTTGGATGACCTGGGTTTAGTTTTATTTCTCTTTATCTCCCAACATCTCCAATCTATCTTTTGAATTAGTAGTGCTCATAGAATCATATTTGCTTGGAAACACTCCAGCCACGCAGATATGCTGGGTGAAATTTTGCCATGAGATGGTTCTCCAGGCAAAGCTTTTTTCCAATTGTTTTCGGTATTGCAATTCTGATTCACTAGCATATCTCTGATATAGCTTTGAATGTGTCCATTTTTCCTGTTGTTTTGTGCTAATAAACAAATGTACTTACAGATCAACTAAAACTGGAGTTCAATTTCGAAGCTGAAGTTGCACAAACACCAGTCCCATGTTCTACCAGACCTGCACGTTCCAGGAGACGAGTGAAACATGAGTCTTCATCTTCTGATGAAGCCATGTCGCCCACCTCTGTTTCCATTGTTGCAGGGACAATCAGTACACGCTCACAGAGGGCAAGCAAAACTGTGGCGTTGACTAGAATTACGAGTAGTGCACTTAAGATGAACAATGTAGATGAGGAAGACGAGGAGGATGACGATGAGGATGATGATTCAGATGATGGAGATTCAGACGTGACAGAGAATTAATGGGATCAATCATTGTTTGCCAGTACCATGGTATTTTTCTCCAGTGTTGTATGCAAGCTATATGATTGAATTATATGTAGGCATCAGTTGTATAATTGTATTGTACATATATGTGCTTCAACTATGTATGTTACATTCTGTAGCTATAGTGAGTAAAATCTGCTTGGTTTGTAAAATGAATGCATAATTAGATTGTGGATTTGCATAAATGAGTTTTTATCTGTTCTTTTAACATATGTTATAGTTTATCCAAATTAGTGTTTCATTTTTGGAGACTGTCAGTAGTTGAAGAAGCGATGCTCAATGGTAATTAAAAAAAATTGTGGATTGAGTGATTAGAAAAAAATATCCAATTTGAAACAGATCTGAGTTACGTCAAACCCTTCAAGCTCCACAAGTTATAAGATGARGTCCTCAATAATGGAAATATTTAGCTCAAATATGAAAACACAAACCAAGTGTGTTGTCAAAATCAACATTTAGGGCCTTTTCACATCAGAGAATTGTGGGGCACTTCTTTGAATTCAAAATGGTCACTTTGAAGGTGGGCCCAATAACCGACCCAACCCGACCCGACCGGTTTACACCCCTAAATTGTCTACATCAGCTCTAAAGATGGAGGTTTTGGACTTGATGGTTGGTGGTTAAACATTATGTTGGCTGGATGCTCTAGTGTTTCTAGGCATATGGTATGGAGATCTTACTGGGATTTGAAGAAAAGGCAAGTGAACTAACCAAATAAGAATAATTAGTTTAGTTCTAAAAAATGTTTCTAAATCATAGTTGATAAGATTCTACTGTCCCACTTGGTAAAAAAACAAAACAAGAATCTTGACATCCAAASACAAAACAAAAAAAACAAAAACAAAAATCGACCAAATAGCTTTAACTTTGGAACTCAGTACCAAGGATTTAACTTTTATTTTCTTTTAAAGGTGTTGATTCCTTTGATTTGATCAAGCCTCACAAATTACTCTGTCATTGCAAGCTATTACTCTATTGAATAGGAGACATGTTGTTATATTSGTAGGGTTTAACCATCTCTAAAAACCAAATCAAAACTATACTCAAATCATTAGACTAAGTTGAAATTTTGTAATTACACGTATCGAATTAAAAGTTTACCGAACTTATTACTTTTAACCTAAAATTAAGAAGTTCCAACTCAAAAACTTTTTTGGATTTTGTCCAATTTTTTCAACAGAAGAGCTTCAGAAACCATACTTCCCCAAATTGGTGAACACAAGCAGCACACAGTTTCACATCCTCACCTATCCAATCCGTTTTACCGAATTCTAGAAGTTAGCAAAGTGCAAAACCCAAAACGAAGATAATTTAAAAAAAGAAAAAAAAAAGAAGAAAACTAAAAAACACGACAAAAATCATTATAGATGCAGTCAAAGAGTTGGTTTACTGTTAAAAAGTTGTTAAAAAAAGTCTTGAAGAAGTCGTCAACGATAATATAAAATAAAACCCTCTCCACATGCAGATGATTGATTTTATTGATTGATTCGTTCATGTATTTATGGAATTGTTGACTTGTGCAATTATTTCTAGATCTTCTTCATTAAATACTTTGGAAAATTAGTATTAAAAATTTGAAAATTCCGACACCCAACATTGATATGTTTTAAAAACCTTAACCCAACCCAACCCAACATATCACCGACCAATCATGTTTGTGTGTTCATATATAAAAGTCAATAATTTCTGCCATTTAATCCTCCTATGATCTTCTTCTTCTTGTGTTATTAATGATTCCACACTCCATTTCATTTTCCTACAATAAGTTTTTTTTGAGTTAAATTGTTTAATTTTATTTTTTGTTGCACAAGAATTGAAGGTTCCTTCATTTTGCAGTTGTTGGATTAAGATTATTTGATATTATCTTATTGCTTAATAACATCTGTCTGCATATACAAACTAAAATTTTGTGTTTAATAATTTCGTTTGTTAGTTGTGCTTATTTTATTTTCCACATTTTTTTAATACACTTTNCAAAAAAAAAAAAGCTTATTTCTCATACTGCCAAAATATATTTCAATTAATTATTATTTAAATCTTTCCTTAAGTTAAAAATAAAAAATAAGTAGATTTTTTAAAACTAGCGTCCAAAATGTGGCTGTTAAAACAATAGTAAAAAAACACGATTTTTTAAATAATATCATGATTGATACTACGTTGATAAAAGAAGGGACATTTTATAATAGACATGAGTTACTCCTCTCATCGTCCATGAATATTAATATGGTATTCAAGTCCAAAAGTTCAAATGAGCATCTGGTCCAAAAATAAAATCCGAAACCCATGAATATCAATAATTACGATAAGAAAACTTTAGAAAATTATTTTAAAGTCTTTTTAGGGGTGCTTTTGTAATTGAGAAAAACTATAGGGGCATAGTTGTAATTTTGGAAAACGATGCAATCGAATTTGATATTGATTTTTTGGTTGAGARTCTAGAATAGAGGCGCATATGGTTGTATAATTCCACGCATGCATTTGCAGATGCAGGCATCTTATTGTATCCACAGAATCTGGAAATTTGGAAAAAAAAATATTTAATTTAATGAAAATAACAAAATAAAGTGCGGCTACAAAATACAGAGCGGCCAAATATAATATAATATAATGTTCTAATTTCGAATATAAATTACTGCATGGGGGGGCCGCAATAAATGGAGATGCTTTTTTTATTTTTTCAGCCAATTGAATGATAGAAACCGCAATAAATTTATTTGTTCTTTTGTAATGTATTTTTAAGAAAAAATAAATMATTTTTTTTCTACCCGTATTTTATTGAGTAAATGAACTTTTATGATTTATCCTAAATTATTTATTTATTTTATTATATATATTTCTTTAGTACAATATGGGTATAAGTTGTAAAATTAATACCATTGACTATTCAAGTTTTCATATCACTCCTATGCTATCCATCAAATTAAGTATATTGGATGAAAGTTAGTTTTCTCAAAAAATTTTAAAACTGATAGTTTTAAAAATATTTAGAGAAAATAGGGTAGTTTTGAATAAAGTGGCAAAGTCAATTTGAAATTGAAATATTTTTGTCCATTTCTTCTTTCCTTCACGGTATAAAAAAAGAATCTAAAATCATTTTTGAAAATATTTGGAACACTACAATATTTTCAATTGGTAATTTATATTCTCCTGCAGGCCCTAAATTCAACCCCCTATTATTGTTATTTTCTTTTTTGTTTAGTTTAATCACATGTGAAGTGGAAATTGATCTGTTTTAACTAATTAAATTATGTTAATAACATTAAAATTAGATCAAAGTAGGAAAATTTTGACATTTTCAGAATCTACCTAAAATTCTAATACATGAACGACCGAGTCACTAGGAAAAGAGAAACTTAGACCCAAAGGAAGGATTTGAAACGTACTTGCGGACTTTTAAAGAAAAGCTGTTATACAAATTAATTAAAATATTATGTATTTTCCAGAATTTCGTAGTGAAAAAAGAAATTTGTAGATAAAATGTAGCTGGCGCTTTCCTAAATTAAAAGAAAAAGACGTCGTAAAAGTTGAGATGTTGGAATTTTCTTCCCAAAAAAAAAAAAAAAAGTTGAGATGTTGAAATGCAAATTGTTGATTATGACTTTTTAAAAATTTTTTATATTTATTATTCTTATTTTTTGGTAGGTAGAGAATGTATCTATATATGAATTAAATCAAGTCCATCGATTTAAAGCTTTTAAGATGAATAGTGATTTATTCTCCACGTACTATCAAAACAAGATTTCTTGTATTCGAACCTTTGCATTATATTATTTCCTGATCCCTATTTATCATAAGTTTAAACTTTTGAATCTTTAATTTATGAAAATGTTAATCAGTATACTATATTTAAATTCGCTATTTAAAAGCTATTGTTTTGAACCAACTAAACTATTCTTCTTCAATAGACCTATTTGAATGATTCACATACTTGTGTTGGGCGTTTAATCATTTGGATGAATATCCATTAAATTCTTATTCACATATTATAAATTAATTGATAATAATATTATAAGGTACCTTAAAAAATTATGGCTCTTGATGCACAAAAATATGTGTGTGTTTTGTATGTATTACATATAGGTGTATGTATGCATATTAGCTAACAGAAACATGGATTCAGATTGATGTTCTTACTTTGCATCATTTTATTCTAAGCTAAATATATATAATTTAGTTTTCTAAAATTATTATCATTTATCTATTCTATCACATTTTTTAAAATATATAAAAAAAATAAAAAATTTTCAGTTTCATGAATTTTTTTAGTTAAGCACATTCTTAATGACAAACTCGTCATTAGTGATATTGTTAGTATTAAAAATTAAAATACATTTTATTGTTGTTTTTTTCTAGTTCAACCACATATGGGATGAAGATTAGAACTTTAAATTGGTTTACTTTAACCGGTCGAATTATATTTAGGGTTGACAAAATATAGTTTATTAATTATTAAATAGAGAGTAACTTGTATTTAATTTAATGGGTTGGTTACCTTCATCCATAGTATTAAAAGGGAATATTATACAAAACTATGAGTTATTATTGTTTTTTTTTAATTTAATAATTGTTAGAGTGTAAGATCAAATTAGCATAGACTTCTAGGTGATAAATGAGTTTTAAGCATGGTATTTCCTTTATTTTCTAAATTCAATAATGAAAAGAGAGACAAAATTACATTAAGCTGATGTAGATATATAGTACCTTTACATCTTTAATTAAAAAATGATAATATATCAATAATTAGAGGGAGAAAAGGAATTGTCATTTTCATATCCTTATTTTTTCCTTTTCTCTCTTTTTTATAATCAAGAAATTGTGGCGGTGGATATTCATATTACCCTCCTAGAATGAAGAGCTGGTTTTCTATATCCTAAAAATTATAATATTATTAACTCCATCTTTCAGGAATAAAATAAAAGAAAATAAGTTTAATTCACATTTAATTTATAATATATATAATGGTATACTATTTCATGTCGGCATATGCATATGCATACGTTTTTTTATTTAGTATTTTAATTTAAATAGATAATAAAGATTTAAATTTATGATCCGTAAAAGGATGGATTACTAATATCTTATGCATAAAGTTTTTATTTGTTTTCCTAATGAATTGGTAATTAGTCTCAAAGTCTTTTATTCACTCCTTAAATTTGGACTTTCAAAGCAATTAAAAATGAAAAAGTCATTCTGGACTATGACACACCATCGTCTCATATTTTAATTTTTATTTAATATGAAACATACCATTACATTAAAAGTAGGTAAAGAACATACAAAATGAGAAATCGTCTTATATTTGATTAAGATATGTTTGAGAGTGATTTTRATATGGCTATAATCATTTTTACTAATATCAAAATCAAAATCAATAATATTTAGATAAAAATTATTTTAATTTAATTTATTTATAGAGTAAAATAGCTATAGCAAAATCACCTTTACAAAATTAATTAATATTATTTTTGCTAAAATCACTCATTCTAAAATTATTTATACACACAGGGACCGTCGAAACTTGTTTATTCTCAATGATCAAGAAAGTCATCAGTAATATGTCATGGTTAGTAGTTAATCAAATCGATGACATCTAAACATATAGTTTAGTAAGTAGCATCARAGGAGAGGAGTTGTATGTATGTTTAAATTTCTACTCCATATCTATGATAATGCATCTTTATATATATCACCACAAGAATTAGAATTTGTGACATATCTCGACGTTTTTTAATTTTTTTGTCAGCAGTTGGAATTCTTTCGACGATCTTCGACCCGCGATGTTCCTACATTCTTTTTCTTCGTCGGGCGTTTTTCTTCCTTTTTCCGASGTTTTTCTGGCATGGGTAAAACCCCAATTTCTAGTAGTGTATATAAAATAATTTTTTCGTATCCTTTCAAGAATTGGTAATTGATAGTTGCTAATTTTGATGTACCTAGAGGTAGTTTTTGCTGTTTTTTCTTATTTCAACTATTGGGAAAATATGGATCATGGAATTGAGTTTAATTTGATGGTAGATTTTTAGCCAAAGATGAGTTCTCTCTACCAAGTGATTTTTATATGAAATTGTGAAGGATGAAAGGGTAGAGTTTTTATTAGATCTAAATCCTATCTTTAATGTGATTTCACGTATTGTATTAGACTTAAATCCTATATTTATAGCCTTTCAAAGAATGATTACTTCCCCTATTTATTTTAAAAAATGTGGGATTAAGTGGCTACTCATAGCCTTAAAAAAAAGTTTATTCTAAGGTCTATTTGTCGGACTTCCATCTTAATTTGACTTACACTTACCCTCTTATGATAGCTTGTTTGATGGAGTTTACTAGGCCTAGGTCCTCTCTTTTCACTCATAAATCCTAATCCAATATTTAATTTTGTTTGAACTCTTACTATTAAATGTATTTATGTCATGAATGAGATTCTTTATTGTCAAATATATGAAGTTMCGATAAAATTTAGGATGACAAGGTTGATGTAGGATTTGTATTATTTGGACTCCAACATTAAGTGTTTCGATGAACACCTGCTCACACAAGAGATCTACACACTCTAATGTCTAAGGCAGACAAATAATTGAGTTGGGAGTAGCCAAAAGTATAGTTATGTAGAACGTGTGTCACYTCTTTAACCTCATTTTAAGTGAATCTAGTACGGTCAATTTCATTCCTAACCAATTTTATTATGTACTTYGAAGCTCTCTTTCCACCTTTTTGTTAAACGTGTTTCTTTATAAAAATAAAAAACAAAAAACAATACAATAAATTATAAAACTCACAAACAATATACTATAGAAATTAATAGTTTATTAAATAGAGGTAAAATTTTACGACAAATAMTTTTGGAGAAAGCCAAAAGGGTGGCCGTAACTATAGGAAAATTGAGATAATATAATACAAAATTGGTAGCCTAAAAGATTACGCATCTTTATTTTATCAAAATGTGAAATAATTGAGAATTATATTCGGAGATATTTGACTTTAGAATAATTTAAAAATTTTAAGTTTACCCCCAATAATGATAATTTATACTTTATTCTTAAAAAAAAGTTATACTTGATTTATTCTATTATTTCTATTAAAATTAAAATGATATTTATTTTTTAGACATAAAATCAATCCGGTTAAGTTAAAATAGWTGTTGAAATAACCCTAATCGTCCAATTTTAAAAGTAAAGAAACCTACTTTTTGGTTTCAAATTTGTTAAAATTTTAAAAATAAATCATAAAATTATTATCAAATGAAGTCTTAAAATATAAAAGTATAGGTTAAAATGCCCACCTAGAAYGTACTTAAAAYTTTTTTTAATATAGACCATAAATCAATATAATTGTATTTACTATATGATCCATCGATCTATATATAAAAAGTTTTTCAACAACTAAATTTGATCTACATGTGAAAAGGTTGAAAAAGATAATGACGTAAATACAAGTTCCTCCTAGAGTGAATTTGAGATTTCTTATTAAAAGCAATATACTATTCTTTTCAAAAAGTAATTTGGGAAGAAACATTGTGTTTCTCCTCATTTTTAAAAAATATTTTTGACAATTTAAAAACTTGAAACATTACTTTTGATAAACAAACTTTTTTTTTCCTGTGATTTACGTAGATTAGTGTAGAACTCAAATACAAGACTTCAGGGTAGGTGATATCAGAAAATCCCGTGTCCTTACCACTAAGCCATCATGAGACACTAATGAAACATTATGAAAATTTTGAAATAATTAAAAACACTTTTTAACATACTAAAATTATCCCAAACTTACTTTAATCCTTATATTAAAGTTAAATTCTAATTCGTTTATCTACCAACATATTTCAAAAAGAGATCGTGGTTGACCTACCAATTAATAAGCTTAAATTATTCATTGGAAGGAGCTGGAAAAATGAATTTTATTTCAATTTTTATTTCTTTTATTGTCTTTTGGCACCATTTCTTGTAAATGCATGTAAAAAGATGAAGTTTGTCAACTAAAGATTGTCCATTTTTAAATATCTTATTCCAAGTAAATTTCTAAGCTACGAAATAATTATGAAAATTTTGAACTAAAAACGGATCAACATTTCTGTCTACCAATCTAAGTTGATGGCAACAAATAGTTGATTTTTCTATGTTAATAAATGAAAATTTAAAAACTAATTAAAAGACAACTTCAATGGTAATGTAAACACATTGATCATATATAACAACCTTATTTTGACAACAATATTTGATATATTGTTAAAATTGAATCTATAATAAATTCTTTAATATGTTATTCCTATTCACATTTGTTAGTTATAATTTCAATTATTTCCTTTATTGAAAAGAGTTTTACTTAAGATCCAACATCGACATTTAGAATGATATTGAAATACTTTATTTACTTGAACTATGTTTGAATTGGTCTGCACTATACCTATATGAGATAGTTTGATTAATAAAATTAAAAGTTTCTGCTCAGGGCTCCAAATTTTACCATGATAAAAATAAAAAAGACTCTTGAATAATAATTAAGTAGATAATTTTTTTAAAAAAGAAATTATTGGATTATATTATATCTTTAAAATAATGTTCAATGAAATTCTGACTTTTATTATATTTATTAATATATAATTTAAATATATAACAATATCCAAACATTTCATTTTATTGGTTCCATAAACAGAAATATTCCGTCCAATTCAGAAACTATTTTAAAGCTGAAAAGTTGGGGTTTGAAAATCAAATGTTAAAAAAAACATCTGGGTTTTAAATTAAAACGACAGTTCTTTTAATATGCAAGGAAAGTTAGTTTGGTAGAATAATTTTTCAAAAAATAATAGAAATATTTATTAAATAATGCCTTATTATCCAAATAATGGAATAGTTCTAAATGGTGCCTCTAAATTACCAATTTGAAAATAATTCAACCGATTAAGACATGTAATTAATATCTTTTAAATTTAATCATCTTGAACTTATATGACTCAATTAGTTAAGTTAATTTTATAGAGTTTTTCATTCCCATAATTCAATTAGTTAAAATGCAAGTGAAATTCCAGTTTATACTTCTTAAAAATAATGTAGTACTAACTGTTTAGTCATGTCGGTTAAAGTCTAATAACTTAAAGCATTTATCAATATTAATAAAAAAAAAACTATTAAATTTCTAGTATATCTAACTTGTAGTATTTATTATTATTATAATGTATTCATAAAAAATTTAGGAATCTAAATGATCATCCTATAAATATGGAAAGATTCCCACTATAACAAATTAAAAAAAAAAAAATACACGCCAAACACATTAATTTAAATAGAAATGAGATTGAACGTCACGAGTGACGGTGCTGCAACTCAAAGCCAACAAAATTGAAACATCTAACTGAGATTCGCTCATCTCTCCGTTCAAGCCATTTTATTAAATACTTTCAGAATAATGCCACAATGAATATATATTTAATTTAAATCTATAATCATAAATGTTTGGTCAACATATACTTGCATTGTATCACAACCAGGTATTAAAGTTTTCTCGATTTTCATGTGTTTATAAATCCATAAATTGATATTTTCATATTATTGTAAAAACAAAATATAAAAAATATCAATAAAATATTAGTAATATAGACATAATATTAACTATCTTGGGTGATTTATTGGTCCAAATGAACTAGGGTTAATTGAGAATGAATGAGTTCGCGTCCTACGATGGACACACCTACTTTAAAAATTAGTAATTTCTATATAATTGAAGTACGCGTAGGCTGATCTGTATGCTCACAAATATCGTGTATATATATATATATATTTTATATTAGTTATTCTAACTTATGTTTGTTCATTAATTTAAATATTTTTTACCAGTTTTTTATTTTGTTAAGTGTTTCATTTTTGTTTCTGATAATCAAAATAAATACCCTATATATAAACAAATAAATTATAAATGTTTTGATAATCAAAATCTCATTTTATTTTTCTTTTTAATACCATAGTTACATTCATTACAAAACTCACAATTAGCCTCTTATTTCTCTCTCAATGTTTTACATCAATCTCTAACTTTTTTTTCTCCCCATAATATCTCTTTTGCTTTTTTCTCCTTCAATCTAATATCTTTCTCTCAAATTCATATATCTCTCATATTTTTTCTATCCCTATCGAGAATGCAACTAAAGTCCAACATTAAGTGGGAAGGAAAGATCCATGGATATATAAGTAAGATGCAACATCTTCTTCGTCAGAAGGAAAAAAAAAAGAGGCAACGTATTCTTTAGTGTGAGACCTTTTGGGTGATTCTAAAAACAAAGCCACGAAGACTTATATTCAAAGTGGACAATATCATACCATGATGTAAATGTGGAAGGTCCCTTGTCTTGATTCTTCCTCTCAACATCTGATATCTGAGTAAATGCCTCTAACTTAGCCATATCGATAGAATCCTCAGGTGTCGAACTAAGAGTAAGGGATCAGACAACATCACATCTCCAAGTATTTGGATGATTCTAAAAACAAAGCCACGAAGAGTTTAGGTCCAAAATGGTGTCCCTCTTTTAGTACTAGAATAACATGTTCACAAATTTTGTAGAATATTTTTCGTAGTTTTGGGTAAGTAACCAATACAATTTGAAAAGAATTTGAATTATAAGAAACTTGTGGTGGTGGTCAAGTCACTACCCCAAGATGATTATTATTTCTTAAACATCAAATTAGAATGGAAAAGAATTGGAATTACTTTCTTTTTTATTTTTTAAAATTTTACCCACCAATGAGAATGGTGAAAATTAAAACCTTTATTTTTGGGATATTGTATATTTATAGGAATGAAAATGATGTTACTTTGTGAAGTGTAAAGTAGATTGGTGCCATTAACCATAGTGTTGATATGTAACTGGACGACTACAACAAAATTTATAAAGTGATGTTAGGTTCTACCTAATTCATGTTAGTTTCCCTTTTGCAATAAATGAAAATCTTAGTAAGCATTCACTTTATACATATAAAAACACGTCATTCCAAATATGTGTAAACTAATTTTGAGAATTGTAAAAGTATTTAAAAGACGTTCATGTGTTTGAGAGTGTTTTTGGACTTCAATATAATTATAAACACTTTAATATAAAGTACTTCATGAAAATCGACTTGAAAATATTGATCTATTTGAGCCTTTAGACTTAGTGCCTACTCCAAATATTTTCTCACCAAGAACTTTAAGTTCGATGGAAAAGTTCTATTAGCCGAAAAAAGTACTTTTTAGTTATAAATTCAAAAAAGTAGTTAAATAAACCAAGTTATATCCTTGCTAATTGTAGAAAAATAAACCATCGTGCATATCGATTATGCTTTATATAATATTATGTTCATATCTTTCTTTGGGCGGTTTTAGAAAATGGTATTAAAAAAAGAAGAAAAAAAAGTGAATGAGAATTACAAGATCTATGAATTATTTACCACTTAAGTCCATTAAAATTTTCATTAATAAGTAGTTGTCTCTCTGTATACTCTCCCCCGTTATCTTCCTCTTTATATAGTATTGAGGTGGTAGGATTAGATAAGAGAGTGATTCATAGTATATAGATTAAGACAATTATTGTTATTGCTATAAGATATTTTGGATAAAATCAAAAGCAAAGTCGTGATGGTTATGTCGAAAGTGGATAATATCATACATTTGTGCCGCTCTTATAATTGAATTTTGTGTGAAGATTAGCTAAGAGTTAGGTTTCGTCACGTACCTTGATTACCTCTTTGTTAGATAGGTTCATTATGCAATTCAAAGGAGAATATCGAGATACGATGTGTTCAAATCTCTGCTCGGTCGAACCAACTAGTGGGTCGGTCTTTTAATTTTCGAACGACCACTTGATATCTAAGCTTGCTTTTCAATATTGGATTTATTCTTGGTCTTACTTTACTTCACTCTTAACAACCTCTTCCTATCCCTTTAATTTATTTCACTAATTAGCTATAAAATCAACACTATAATTAATTGGTTAACGCAATTTGCTTTGTTTTTTCTTTTCTTAGTTTTTTAAAGTTGAATTCTTAAAATAATATAATTAAGTTCTCTTTTCATTACTACTTTATTTTTAGTTTTTTATTTTTTAAAATTAAACTGGTAAACACTGCTTTGACTCACATATTTCTTTACTTTTCATATCCTTTTTGCAACTATTTAAAAAATTTTAAGCCAAAATTTGAAAATCCATAATTTTTAATTTTGAAATTTGGCTACAAGCTTAAATATATTTAAAAAAAAAGTGTAAAAATACTAAAAAAAAATGGTGACCAAGCATAATTTTCAAAAGAAAAAATAAAAGTAAAATGGCTATCTATTTCTTCCTACCCATTTCTTTTGATAATATGGTGTGTTAGGTTAAGTAATTTAAAAAATGAGATTATTATATTAAGGGAAAAATTTTAATTGGAGAGAGCGCACAACTTCTACGTCATTAATATGTATGTATGTATAAAATGGTTAAAATATTTATAATTTACCTTTGAAAAATAAAATTAATAAAAATATTTATAATCCGCATAATAGAATCAATTATATCAAAATATATATGATGTCTTGGTATTTAATTATAAAATATTAACTAGTATTTAAAGTTTAATTAAATAAACTAGTATTTAAAAATAAATTGAGCCATGTGTTAGGTTATGCAACCTCCCTCCCTATCAACAGCAAACAGCCAGTTTTTGACTTTAATCATATTTTCTTCACCCTTATATCATTCACATTATACCATCAAAAAATAATAATAATAATTAATTTTTATATATATACACATACATACACAAATGATCAACAAATAAATTACATTAAATTAAATTCGTCTAACAAAACTCTCAAAATCAAGCTACACCAGTGGAAAATACCAAAATCTAAAGCCACGAAATAAGCAAGGTCTAAATCCAACAATAAAGTATGACCAAAAAGAAAAAAAAAAGGTACCCACAAAAGGAGTTTTATTAAACTATAATAATATTCATGGATAGCTATAAATTTTTAAGAAAATAAATAATGAAGGTTAATTAATTAGGATATTAATTTGTTCAACGGGATGAAATTGATAGTTTTTAGTTAAAATTGACTTACTAAGTACAGGGTAAAAAAAAAGATATTTTTCTCAATTAACTTTTTTAATGGTACATCCACATAACTAATATTATAAAGCTAACGATTTTTCAAGTTATCTTTCGCTACTGTATCTAATAAAAAACTAAACGACGAAGATTATTGAAACTAATTTTTAAAATTTAATTCAATTTAAATCTTTACATCTTAAGATCTGACAAACAAAATAAATGAAGTTCGTACTGCAGAGCAAGCGAAGAAAACCTAAGGATGTGCTGGTCTAGTCGAGACTCGTCCATGCCCAATCTCATCTTGCCTGGTGACATCAAGTTATCTAAATGCCAAAGAGTTCTTCTTTAAGTTCGATTTGTCATGATCTGTTGGACACAACTTGAATTGAGCTTATTTAATTATGATTAGACTTCCCCAACTCAACCGGCCAATGTAGAATGTAATTCACTCTCGTCTTTTCCAATCTTTTTGTCCTCTACCTAAATTGTCCTATAGGTCTATTCCTAACATTGAACCTCCATTTGGAATGAAGAAATGGTTTTATTTGAAATGAAAAAGAAAATTTTCAACCACCTAAAACATATTTAGTTCATAGGTTAAGTTTGTATGACTTTAAGATTTTTTTCTTGTCCAACAATACGTGGGAGTGCATATTCCAACATTGACATTTTAATCGAAGATGTATATCATAACCAACGGTTCAGATTGATGTATGCATTTCTTGAAGTTAACAAAACCTAAGCCTATGTTTGTTATACTAAAGTTTGCTTATCTCAAAAGCTAGTTTGGTAAACTCAAGTAGTTACATAAATCTAGTTGCCAAACTCATGCCTTTTCTTTTAATTTTTTCCTTTTTTTAATTCATACCTATATGAAACACACATTAATTTTATCTTAATTTTTACAGAACTATAATTCTACCTACCAAATGTAGGGTTATACAAATGAGGTTTGTATGGTTTAATCCCTTCACATAGTCCAACATTTAAAAAGAGTTATAAACAATACCAACTTACTCTTATACTAAGTTTTATAAATTTAAATGTACTAAAATTAAGTGGATCCTAGAGTCTAAAGTTGAATTGAAACTCTAACCCTTCTCACTCGGTCGCTCATTCACTGCTGGGTAGAAGTTATAATTTCGAAGAATTCTCGTTCAATTGTAGAAAAATGAGAGAAAGAAGAGAAAAACAGAGAAAAAGTAATATAATCTAATTTAAAGCTAGCAAAATGGAAGAATATTTGCCTTTTGACAGCAATTTGACAGTTATTTATTGCTCTAAAAAAAGAAAAATCTCTCTTCTTTCATCTGTTTCTCTTGGTAAAAAAATTAAAAGATTCAGTGTTCTTTTCTAGTTTAAATTTTCTTACACTAGACTCTAAAGATAAAAAATAATTTATGAGAGGGAGAAAATAAAAATAATAAAATAATAAAAGAAGTGGTGAGTCAGCGACACGTAGTCCAGGAAAGCATGGTACCCGTTGGGTTGGGTTGGGTTGGGTTTGGTATTATATAAAGGGGCGATTTGGGAAGAAGTTGTTCTTCAAGGGTGTCCACTAAATCCGAATCCACAGTCGTTAATTAGAGAATTCCAGTTCCTGCCCTCTAATTTTTCTTATTTTTCTCCTTTGGAAAGTTTATTTTTGTTCCTTTCCCAGACATTGTTGGCTGTTTTTGCCCCTTCTTTTTTAGTATTTTCCCATTTCGATTCTCGTGAATCCATTTCCGAAAAACAAAAACAAGAGGAGAAAAAAACCAACCAACCAACCAACATGGTCGCCTTGGTTTCTCAAGACAACATGGTCGCTGCTTTGGTTTCTCGTACTGGAAGACATTTGCAGCGTTATGATATTAGGGGTCGCCGCCAAGTTGTTGGGTAATTTTTTTTTTCTCTCTGTTTCTGTTATTACCCCCATTTCTAAATCCATGGAGAAATTGGTCTTGTTCTTGCCGGAATATTAGAATTTTGAGGATTTCTGTTTGATTTTGGCTTGTTTCTTCAACTTCCCGTAAAACCCTTTTCGAATTTTGTTGGGATTTGATTTGAATTGGATGAAGTTTGCCCTTTGGATAAGACTTGGATGATTGATAAATGGCATCATTTTGGAGGGGGGCCCTAAGGCCTAACCCCATCATCTTATTTTGCAAATGGATTGGTTTGTGTTGTGCCATTAATCTTTTTTCTGATGGGTCCCCTTGGGAAATTCATGGGTCTTAATCTACTACATGTGGCTACCAATAAAAATCCAAACTTTTCTCCACGGAATTGGATATTTTTTTATTGGTTTGTGGGGGAGGAAAAATTCATTAAAGCAATTTTTGTTTAAATTTCTTGTGGTGAAATGTTTTTTACTTGAAGTTTTAATCTTTCTTTGTGAAATTTTGCAGATGCATCCCTTATAGATACAAGACTATTAAGGATAGTGCCTTGGAGAATATGGAGGAATTGGAAGTGCTTGTGATTAGCTCACAGAAAGGGAAAGGCATGCTGTTCCCAAAGGTAAATATTAGAAAGATTTTCAGATCTGTGTTTCAATGAAAATTGGCTGATTGTGTAAAAATTTTAAGTATTATCTAAAAATTTCAAATTACAGGGAGGTTGGGAAACTGATGAGTCCATTACCGAGGCTGCTTCAAGAGAAACCCTAGAGGAAGCTGGAGTTAGGGGAATTGTTCAGGTATCTCTCTCTCATATGTTGAGAAGGGCTGAGGTTTCTGTGGTTTTTGCTGGTTTTTTGTTACAATGATTTTGGATCTTGATTGATAATTATAACTAAGATTAGGAAGATTTAGAGTGAGTTTACACTAATCGGTAATGAACAATTTTGATTTAGAATATGAAGTCGAACGTGAGCGTTTGGAGGGTGAAAGTTTGCTTTTGATTTTGTTTTGTTGACTTATAGAGATTTCTAGATCTAACAATAATTGTTATGATGGTTACCAAGTTTTTATTTGGTTCTACCATGGAGAAAGTCAACTTTAAAATAGTTCTTTTGTCTTCCTGCCTTTCCCTTGGTTGTTTCTTGTTTCGGATGTCATGCTGTGATGATACGAATTATTAACTCGAAATCTGGTTTACAGGGTGAATTGGGAAGTTGGAGTTTCAAGAGCAAAACCTACGATACTTTATATGAAGGATACATGTTTCCCCTACTTGTCAAGGAGCAGCTCGAATTTTGGCCCGAAAAGAACTTTCGACAACGCGTTTGGGTACGATATTCCCAACAATTTCCTCCATTTAACATGTCACTAAGTTTTAGCCTCCCCCCATCATCATCTCCTCTGTCAAATTCCTTGTTAAAAACTCATCCTTGCTGGCTTTTCATAATCTAAAACTCCACGGTTCTAAATTTTACTTATAGATGAGCGCGCACGAAGCTCGGGAGGTCTGCCAGCATTGGTGGATGAAGGAGGCATTGGATGTATTGGTAGGACGGCTTTCGTCACCAAAGAAGCAACAGATCGAGGAAGTTATGCCGTGTTCGTTGAGCTAGCGAGAGGACGAGGATGGTGGAGGACATCTCTTTTGCCTTTACGGTTTTCGTGTAAATAAGAAATTGGTGAAGAAAGGCTACAGTTGCAGAACACAGGAGAGTACTGGAAAAGGGGAAGTTTTATTTAGAAGATTAAAATGAAGAAGAAGAAAAAAAAGGGGGAAGGGAAGAGATTTTCTAGTTGGAAGTCTGCATTTTCTGGATATTTGGTAGAATCATGCGGCTCAAAAAATACACCACAGAAAGTCTGATTGAAGAAACAGAAACTTTTTTTTTTTCCTACACAAAGATGAAGAACAGAGATTTGATTCTGATCAGAAACTTTGTTTTTTCTCTTTTTTTTGAGTTTCTGCTTTTTAGTTTCAATCAGACTTTCCCAAGTGTAATAGTTGTTCTTCTTGTCATCATCAATTTGAAAACTTCATCGATCTTTCTATCTTCTCTCTCTTAAATTTATAAAAAATTATAATTTTAGACAGTAAAAAAGCACTTCAAGGGAGAGCACTTTTCATTATAATTACTTTCTTAAAGTTTCATTTTAGATCGTAAGCAATGTTTTTTATCCCTAAACAGATTTATCCATTCAAAAATTTACCCTTTTTCATTTATTTCATTACTTCACCCTAAATTCTAATACAATTAACTAACCCAAATATTCAACTAAAAGATTCAGGCTCATTGTGGTGTCGGTAGGCAACATGTCATGTATTCTATGACTAACAATAAAAGCATTTTTTTTTTAAATTCCGCTATTAAAACTTCTAAAACTATTACATCAAATTTATAATTTATTTTTTTAGTACAATTAGGAGATCGACTTACAATCTCTTGGTTGAAGGTATATACAAATTACCATTAAACTAGGCTCAAATTTATAATTTATCCAAAGAAGTTACTTTATTATTTGCCTAATCTTTTTAAAGTAGCTTTAATCAATGTCTTGATGATGGAACATTTAATCACTAAAAGATTTAGGAGTGAATTACTGAATTAAAAAAAATAATGCGAGAGAGTTAAGAGTTAAGATAAAAAACGACTTTGAGATAAAAGTGTATATACGGAGAAATTAATAAATGAAATTATGTTTGAAAATAGAAATTGGTGAAAGAAAATACGTTCCGAAAATTCGTTGATCGAAAAGATCAAATAAAATTAGAACAGCAAGTTTTCTCTTCTCCACGTGAAGGCGGAGTATCTTCAGAGAAGTTAGTGCCAAAAGTGGGAGGGGTGGGGTGACCAACCGCCTGCTCCCCTCCTCTCCTTCTCTTGAAGGGGGTGCGTTTTCTCTTAATCTTCAGACTGAGTTTTTTCATATGGTGTTCCTTTCTATTTTGCTTGGGTTCTTTTATGGTTTTTTTTCAAGAAGTACAGAGCGTGGATCAAAATATAATAGGGAAACTCTCTTGCTGTTGTTAAAGAGATTTTCAAGGAGGATCCTTCCTCCCTACTTGTTTCTGCTATAACGGACAGTGACCGGGTGCTGGGATCTCTCCGTTGGATGTTTATAGTGTCATTGCAGCTAACAAAGTCAAAGGCAGCATTGTTATGTATGATCCATGACTTCATCATCTAGGTGTTTTGAAGAGTTATTAAGCAAAGAATTGGAGAAGGCACCTGCCTGCGATCTGTTGACATGACTCTCCATCTTCATTGCATCTTGGTTCGGAGAACTTCCATGGTACAGGGACAAGGAAGATGAAGCAGAAGGTAGGCGACGATGAAGGTGCAGCAATGATCGACTCGAACACCGTTTTGGAATTTGGGGAAGCTATTAGTCTTAATTTTATTAAGATCCAATATGCCCGAAGTGATTTGGGGAACTTGTCTAATCCTTCCTTACATGTCATGGTGGAGGCGATTATTTCCTTTCCAGTTGTGAATAGGGGAGCCATAATTGATAAGATACCTCAATTAATTGAGTATATTGTGACTTTGGAGAAAATGTTTAGTGTGTTAAAATTTGTTCATATCCCTAATTATTTGGATAAGCAAACTGTTTTATTGACCAAATGGGTTATTTTTTTATCGTTTCTCTTCCTTTGGAACTATTGTTTTTTTTCGTGGATTGTGATGGTGATGCGTGGTCACCACTCTTCATGTGATCCTCAATGGTCCTATTTCTTTTTAATGTAATATTTTTTTTTTCCAAGAGAAAGAAGGTTGGTAAATAAAGTATGTGCATCATAATAAGAAAATCGTATGTTCGGAGAATACCGAGTAAAAGAAAATGTTTGAGAGAGATTAAAGAACAAACATTTAAACCAAAAGTATTCAATAAAATATTAATCAATTTTCTTTTTAAATTGATTTTTCCAAAAGTATTTCCAAATTCTGGTCAAACCTAAACGTATTGATTGATTGAAAGCATCATAAATCATTAGTGTATGGTTGGTAGGGAAGTTTTTAGCAAATTAAAGAAAGAGAAAAATAATAATAAAAGAACAACTTTATCGACTAATACTTAACTGTTTATTTGTTGGCATCCATCTTCATACTGGTTGTCATTAAAAATTTGACAGCTCTTTATTTTTGAAAAAAAAAAGAAAAATCTTTTTTTCTTCCTTCCGAAATGACCTAGATGGTGAGCACCTTAATATTATTCACATAGAATATAAAAAATAGAGAGAGTGAAAGCAATATTGAGATTTAAAAAGGAAAAGGAAAAAAAAGTGTGTTGAGATTGAAATAGGAAAGAGGGGAGTGGCCCACTAACATGGAAGTTGGAGGCTAAATCATCACTCCAATAATGAATGGTTCTTAGGGATACTACTAGGGGCACCACACCCTCCAAACCCATGTGCCCCTTTTTTTCTTTCTTTTCACTTTAGTCAAAAAGAAGAAAAAAAATGACACTTTCAACATTGGCCATTCATATACCAATAATTTTATCCATATGCCACTTAAAAAGGAAAAAAAAAATCTCTTTTTCTGATTTATCAACTTCTCCCTACCAGGGTATACATTATTAAAACCTGGGAACATAATTGAATCGCATTTGAACTTAGCTCTTGTTAAGTCTACTTTAACATAGATGATCTTAGAGAGGATTATTGTTCTTCAATTGGTTAAGAATTGTTAAATGTCAGACATCTATTTTTACACGTTGCGAAAAAGTCACCACATTCAATGAATTGCATGCAAAGAGTCAATGAATTGGCTTTCCACGCCTACCACTCTTAAGCTCTTGGTGTTGTGCGATGTAAATACCTAAAGATCGTATAATAATCTTCCAATGAGGGAACGACATAGAGTTGCATGCTTCTTTTACTTATCTTTTTTAGTTACTATATATTAGACACTTAGTTTGACGGTCAAAGTTATTTAGGGGTCAGTACCAGACTAGTGTCCCTAACTCCGTACTAGCATTCTTTAGGCAAATGTTAGATACCATAATAATAGATCTTTCAGCTTATCCATATACATTTCTAATAGGTTCATTTTCTATGGTAGGAACTCATTTTCATATTAGATAAGTTTTCATAGGTCGGATCATGTGAAATAGGCAAAATAATAATGATGATGATGATAAATAAGAATATTATTATTTTAAATAATTAGCAATAAGGTTTGATTTTTTTGTCATATAATAAGATTCAATGATTTCATTTATATATGATTAGTGTAATACATATGAATTGATGTTTTAAGTTATCAAAACATTTCATCGATTTGGTTATTTACGTGTATTTTTTTTTACAGTGTGTGTAGATATTGAACTTTTTGATCTGGAAGAAAAGAGTAGATGCTTTAACAGCTATGTTAATTATATAAGTTATTAATGTTAAAAAATTCTTGAATAAAAAATTTGCTTACTTTTGTGTCACAAAAGAAATGCTTACTAGGAGGTTCTGAGTTTGATCTCCCGTTCCCACCTGTGCTAAAAAAAACTTTCAATATGCTATCTATTATGATTTCATGAAAAAAAAAATAAAAAACAGAACTATTCAAATTGGGCTTCCAAGCCCATGTATTATGGGCAAGCGTATTAGAACATTTTCTATGGGTTTCCTTGACCCAGGCCCAAATTTGGCAATGCTCACTCTGAGACTGAGAGGCAACAATTTACAATTCTACATAAAATTATAAATTTATTTTAAAGTTTTTATTCCAATATTGCATCCATTGATCTTCAAACGCACTAAAATCTTAAGTAGAGTGCTTTTAGATTGTAGTAAAATACAACCGTTTTAGGATCATTTAAATTAAAACTTCAAAACTTACTTTTCTCAAAAAAAAAAAAAAAGAAAAAAAAGAGAAAAAAGAAACTTCAAAAACTTAGAGAAGTTCATTTGAATCTTGTTGGTAGGAGAAATAAAGTCGACATGGAGAAAAGGAGGATATAAGAATCTAGTGCCTCCATAAAGCACTAGATTTTTACATTAAATTGATTTTCTTTTTTTTTAATACCAATAATTAACCTATATCAACTTCAATATAGGGTTAACGTATTAATTCTCACCTTTATATATTATACTAAAAAAATAACGTGGGGTTAAAGATTGATCTCGACTTTACTTCCTCTAAAGTTTTCTATTTTTCTTTTTTGACTATGCTTCCACTATATATGTTTTTTCTTTTTCTTTCTAAAATTTATGGTTGAAAAGTTTCTTTTTATTTCTCTAACAAAAACTTTTATTTACAATAAAATATTAAATACTTTTTAAAACTAATTATTTATACAAATACAAGTAAATAGTAATTTGTTAGTACAATAAATATATATTATATATATTTATTACTCTTTTTTATTTTTTAAATTTTAAAAATAATTAAAGTTGATTACTAAACCTGCAATGTAGGTACTTATCCCAAAACAAGGATTTCTCAACTTGGACCTCGATTTTTGAAATTGGAGAACCGGATGGAGATAGGGATTAAAAGTTTCTACAAGACTAGGATATATGGGAGAGGGCGTCTACAACTTCTCCCTATACCATTGTCATCTCCATTTTTATCTCTCTCTCTAACATTCTTTTCACTTTCTAACATTTAAAAAAATGAAAGCGTTATCAAACATGTTTTTGTTTTATGTTTTCTAAAAACTAAAAACAGAAAATAGTTATCAAACACTTTATAAGATCAGCCTTTCTTATTCTTTTCACCTCGAAATTGACTAAACATCTTGTTCGTATATATAGCTTGAACACGAAAGTATAAAACTATTTAGAAAGTTATAGATGTTTTCCATTGCAAAAGGGGACTTTGGAAACAAACAAATACTTGTAGATCACATATATTATTGTATTGTTGTATACATCACAGTGTTAGCATATGAAGAGAGAAGCTTTTTTAGAATAGAGACTTAGGACCGAGTTTGTAGCAAATTAATAGTGTATTTGGCATGACTTTTGGAAAAAAAAATGTTTTTCTAAATAAAACAAATTTTTTACAAGCACGTTAGAAAAAATTACTAGTTTAAAGTATGCTTAGTATAGTTTTCTAGGTTATTTTAAATAATTCAAAGTGCTTTCTAAAAAAATATAATATTTAATAAAAAAAAAGATTGCTTTGAAATCTATTTTCAAAGAAACACTGTGATTACTTTAAAAAATGAAGAAAAAAGCTTACCTTAGAAGGAAGTCGCTATGGGCTATGAGAGCCTAATTATATAGTTGTAATTCTGTCTTCACTTGATGAAGAGAAAAATAG